>PVJN01002041.1:0-125731 GCA_004026805.1 Lasiurus borealis
TGTCTTTCATGTTAGATATTTTTGTCAAATGTCTGATGATGTTGATTTTCTGAATGGAAGCACTAAAAAGCTCATTGGAAACTCTGAGCATATAGCTGGAGCTTTTCGATTGGCTGAGCCATTTCATTGGTGAAGCTGTTATCAGCATCCTTAGGTCTTTGCTGGGTGGGGAACTAATCAGATTCCTCAGGCACGCTTTCATTCAGCACTTGGAGCACCAGTATCCTGGGTGCTGAATGCATGAGTAAGCTGGAGCTCCACATTACCTCTGTCAATATTTGTTTAATCCCATGCTCTCAGTGCAGAGCCCTATGACTAGCTCAGCCCCTTCTCCAGAGACCATCTGGTTTAATTTCTCCTAAGAATAAATGTTTAGTTTTCCACTACTTACCTGGGTGGTAGAATAGGAGAGGGCATTTAGGATGTCTAATTTCTTCCTAAATTTTTAAATGATTTTCTTGCCAAAGTTTCAGACATCAACCAGGTGGGGAACACTCCTGTTTGGAGCCCTCCTAGGACTTTAAGAACATTCAAAGGTTAGGATAGAAGGGACCTACAGTCAGAAAATCAAGGTTATAAGCTGCCACTTATTCACTGGGTGGGCTCTGGTCATTCCTGGAGAGGGAGACATTGTGATTGTCAAATCAACCTCTTGGGGAGGCTGGTGACTTAGAGTCAGGTGGAGCTGGCCACTGTATGTATATGTATATATATATATATGTATAAATTAGGGAAAGATGCTTGTTCTTCCTAACTGGTCCACAGCAGCTTGGACCAGAGTCCCTGCTTAGTCCTTGGCACAGGTCTCTGTGCAAACACAAGTAACAGTATATACAGCACGATGGTTTGAGGCCCTGAGGCAGCAGAGGTGGAAGCCTGGGTTCATGGATCAGGACAGGGAGGCGTGTTGGTGAAGGAGTTTGCCTGAGGTCATAGACGGCCAAGACAACCTTAGAGCCCAGCAGAAGGAGTCCTGCCTTGCTGGTTTGGCTCAGTGGGTAGTCGGCCTGTGGACTGAAAGGTCCCAGGTTCAATTCTGGTCAAGGGAACATGCCTGGGTTGGGAGCTCAGTCCCCAGTGCGGGGGGGAATGGGAGGCAAGGGGTTGCAGGAGGCAGTCAGTCAATGTTTCTCTCTTATCATTGATGTTTCTATCTCCCTCTCTGAAATCAATACAAAATATATTTTTAAAAAAATCTTTAGCCCTGACTGGTTTGGCTCAATGGACAGAGCATCAGCCTATAGACTGAAGGGTCCCAAGTTCAATTCTGGTCAAGGGCATGTACCTTGGTTGTGGGCATACCCCAGTAGTGGGTGTGCAGGAGGCAGCTGATCATGTTTCTCTCTCACCGATGTTTCTAACTCTCTATCCCTCTCCCTTCTGCTCTGTAAAAAATCAATTTAAAAAAATCTTTAAAATAAAATGTAGACCTGAGCCCAGCTGGTGTGGCTCAGTGGTTGAGCATCAACCTATGAACATGGAGGTCACGGTTCAATTCCCCGTCAGGGCACATGACCGGTTTCAGGCTCTATCCCTAGTATAGGGTATGCAGGAGGCAGCCGATCAATGATTCTCTCTCATCATAGATGTTTTCTATTTCTCTCTTCCTCTCTGAAATCAGTAAAAATATATTAAAATGTAAATCTGATATTTTTGTATGGTATGTGAATGATCCTATATAATAAAAGGCTAATATGCAAATCCACTGAATGGCAGAATGACCGATTGCTATGTTACTCGCACTGTAGGGCCACACTGGGAAGCACCAGCATCAGTGAAGAAGTGGGGGTGGAAAGGTGGGGGCATGGACAAGAATCTTTTTTTTTTCCCTCATAGACAGGCAAGCCAGGGTGAGCAGGTTTAGGATGGGCTGGTCTGAATAATTTCAATGAGCTCTGGGGTCCAGGAGCTATCCCTGGTTGTCAGTACCTGGCCTGGGATGGTTAGGGCAGGGGACTAGTGACCCAAAGTACAAGAGCCAGATAAAAAAGGTGGTTGAGGTATGGGCTCCCATTTGGTTCATTTACATATGGAAAATGCACTCAAGGAGAGGCCTTCACTATCTCTAGGAATTGATTGGCCCTGGGAGGGGCAGTCTCTCCAGAGTCAGCAAGCCGAGGTCAGAGCATCCCAGCAAAAGCATGCTTCCTCCAGGGCCAATGCTTCCTCCAGGCTCTGAATCTCTTTGCCACCCCTCCTTCATATTTCTCAATGGCTTTCCACGTTTTACTTTTCCCTTCTTTAGGAAGTGGCCCCCTTTCTCCAAATGGAATCTCGAGGCAGCCCAGTTGGTTAAGGCATGCTGCTCTGGCCAGGGGCATGGGAGGATGTAGAGCCCAGCCACTGGGTATCCAGTCATTATAGATGAGGCCCTAGAGGCCCTGCTGGAATCCCTCCAAAAGAGCAGAGGGTGTGAAAGCAGCCTAGCCAGGATGCTGAACCTAAAGCAGCCACTCAGTGGTGGTATGACCTTGGATTAGTACTTTCCCTCTCACTCTCTTTGTAAAACATCTTTATTGGGATACTAGAGGCTCAGTGCACAAAATTCATGCACTTGGGGTGGGGTCCCCTCAGCCTGGCCTACGACCTCTCACAGTCTGGGATCTTCACTCCTTACTGACTACCTGCTCACTGCTCATCACTCAGCTCACTGCTCCTTAGTGCTGCTGGAGGTGGGAGAGGCTCCAGCTACCACAGCTGTGCTCGAAGCCCTGAGCCCAGCTTCTGGCTGAGTGGTGCTCCCACTGTGGGAGCACATTGACCACCAGCAAACTGCTCCTGTGTTGAGCATCTACCCCTTGGTGGTCATTCTGCCATTCAGTGGATTTTATTATATAGGATCATTCACATACCATACGGATCACCCATTTAAAGCATACAATTCAGAGTAATTAGAATATTTAGAATATTCAGAGTAATGTATCTATCATCAAAATCAATTTTAAAACATTTTCATCATGCCAGAAAAGAAAACTCATGCCCAATTTCCCATATCTCAGCCCTAAGCATCCATAAATCTACTTCCTGTCTTTGTAGATTTATCTCTTGTGGACATTTCATATAGATGGAATCACTTCACTAGTATATATGGGCCTTGGTTAATGGCTTCTCTCACTTAGCTTAATGTTTTTGAGGATCATCCCCATTTTTAAAAAAATATATTCTTTGATTTTTTTACAGAAAGGAAGGGAGAGGGATAGAGAGACAGAAACATCGATGAAACATCGATCAGCCGCCTCCTGCACGCCCCCTACTGGGAACGTGTCCACAACCAAGATGCATGCCCCTGGCTGGAATCTAACCCAGAACCCTTCAGTCCGCAGACGGACACTCCATCCATTGAGCCAAACTGGTTTCAACGAGGATCATCCCCATTGTAGCATGTGGCTAGTACCTCCTTCCTATTTATGGCTGAATAAATATTCCATTGTATGAATATACCTTCTTTATCCATCCATCCATTGTTGGACATTTTGGTAGTTTATGGCTTGCTATTATGGATAATTCTGCTATGAACATTCATGGACAAGTTTTTGTATTAACAGATGTTTTGAATTATCTTGGGGATATGCCTAGGCATGGACTGGGGTCATGTAGTAAATCTATCTTTAACCTTTTGAGCAACTGCCAGACTATTTTCCAAACTGGCTTGTTATGAATTGAATGTTTGTGTCCCTCCTACCCCCAACCCAACTCATACTTTGAAGCCATAATCCCACTGTGATGATATTAGGAGGTGGGGTCTGAGGTAGGTAATTAGATTTATCTGCAAATTGGAGGATGGAGCCCCATGAAGGGATTAGTTCCCTTATAAGAAGAGACACCAGAGCTTCCTTTCTCCACCATGTGAAGATCCAGCAAAAAAGGCAGCCAGCCGTCTGCAAGCCAGGAAGAGGGCCCTCCATGAAGTACTAAGGCAGCGAGCACCTTGATCTTGGACTTCCCGGTGTCCAGAATTGTGAGAAAAAATGTCTATTATTTAACCACCCTAAGGAATTTTGTCTGAACTATGACTTGACTGCACCATTTTGATCCCTATCAGCAGTGTAGGAAGGTTCCAGTTCCTCAGCATCTTCTCAAACACTTGTTCCTTTTTGTTACAGCCACCCTAAAGGGTATGCGAAGAGCCTTATGGCTTGGGTTTGCCTTTCCCTGGTGGCTCCCCTTCCCTCCCTTGGGCCACAGCCTCTTCCTCTGTAGATAGAATAGAGGTTCTTCATGTTCTAGCCTGACATTCTTTTTTTTTTTTTTAATATATTTTATTGATTTTTCACAGAGAGGAAGGGAGAGGGATAGAAAGTTAGAAACATCAATGACAGAGAGAGACATTGATCAGCCGCCTTCTGCACGCCCCTACTAGGGATGCATCCGTAACCAATGTACATGCCCTTGACCGGAATAGAACCTGGGACCTTTCAGTCCGCAGGCCGACACTCTATCCACTGAGCCAAACCGGTTTTGGCAAGCCTGACATTCTGAGTTCTTTTTGTTTGTTAAGCCTCACCTGAGGATATTTTCCCATTGACTTTTAGATAGAGTGGGAGAGAGAAAGACAGAGAGAAACATTAATATGAGAAAAACACATTGATTGGTTGCCTCCAGCACAAGCCCCAACCAGGGCCTGGGCTGAGGAGGAGCCTGCAACCAAGGTCCATGCCCTTGGCCGGAATCGAACCCAGGACCCTTTGGTCCTCAGGCCAACACCCTATCCACTGGGCCACACTGGCTAGGGCTATTCTGGGTTCTTTAAGTGTTTCCTTTAAAACCGAGGACTCACTGCTGTGGATGGGGACTAGGAAGAGGGTGAGGAGAGGAAAAGAAAAGGATTTTGAACCAGCTCTCAGAAATCCTTCTAAAGAGCCATAGTCACAGGATGCCTGTCAGTTAGAGGGAATTTTGCCTTCATCCAGTCCAAACTGCCAAACTCTTTTACAGGTGAGGAAACAGGTCCAGAGGGGAAACAGTTACTAAAGGTGCTCAGCCTGTGATGGTGGGCCACTTTCTGGACCACAGTTTGTCATTTGTGTGATGGGAATATTATCTTCTGGAGTTGTTTCAGGATATAACTACTCTGTAAATAACTTATCTAATTTTTTTAATATGTTTTATTGATTTTTTAGAGAGGAAGAGAGAGGGATAGTTAGAAATATTGATGAGAGAGAGACATTGATCAGCTGCCTCCTGCACACCCCCTACTGGAGATGTGCCCGCAACCAAGGTACATGCCCCCTACCGGAATTGAACCCAGGAACCTGCCTGCGGTCTGCAGGCCGACGTGCTATCCACTGAGCCAAACCGGTTTCAGCTATTTAATTTTAATTTTGGAATAATTAACATGTCATACCTATGGTAAAGAAATTCAAACAATATACAGAGAAGCGTACAATGAAAAGTATGTTTTTCTTCCCGGCCCCCAGTGTTACTAGTTTCCTGTCTCTCCCCTCAGATATATTCCAAGCACACAACTGAAGCTATTATCACACGGGACCCTAGAGTGGGTGGAGATCATTAACTTGCCTGCCTTTCTAAGCTGGTCTTTCCCACTCTGCCCCTTTACCCTTTCTCCCTCCCCCCACTACAGAGAACCATAGGGTTCCCTTATTTGTCTAGCTCCCCCTTCCCCAGCCTCCTCCACCTGGTAATGATTTCCTAGGGAGTCTCCCAGGGGTTTCCATGGGGACGTTTCCTGCTCTGATCTCCATGGAAACTCTTCAGGTTGCCATGGTGACACTTAAGTGATTATTTGGAGGCCCTTAAATAAATCACTCATGGTGGTATATGCTAGAAGCATTTGGCTCCAACTCTTCTGTTTGGGGCCAGGGTTGGGGCCCAGGCACACAGGCAGAAAGGGGAGGAGGCAGGAGGAGGTTGTTAGGACCCGTTGCCCTTGGTTCTGGTGGGGAGAGGGACCCTCTCTGGGCAAAGGTGGAATTGAGCCTTTTGGGAAGTGGTGCCAGAACAACCAGTAATGGTTGTGCAGTTCTTAAAGAGAGATCCTGCAGCAAGGAGGGCACCTTTATAGGACTGTGGGCTCAAGACGAGGGCAGTTGTGAGGAAGCTGGAAAGTGACTGAGCAGGGATTCAAACCAAGATCACTGGGCTGCAAGCCCTCACTGCCTGACCCTAATTGCTGAGAGGGAGTTTAAGATGGAATTCACTCGATCTACTCAGCCAATATTTTTAAAGCACCTATTGCATGTTGGCCACTGTGCTAAGCATTGAGGATGCTGCAATGAATAAAACAAAAATAGCCTGGCTGATGTGGTTGTTAGTTGAGCATCGCTCCATGAACCAACCGCAAGTTCAATTGCGGGTTGCAGGCTCAATCTCCAGTATGGGGTGTGTAGGAAGCAGTTGATTGATACTTCTTTCATCATTGTTTCTATCTCTCCCTCTCACTTCCTCTCACTCTAAAAGAAAAAACAAAACAACGTTTAAAAAGCAAAAATAATTGTCCTCATGGAGCTTACATCCTACTGGGAGAGATACAATCAGCACATAAGTAGTAAAGAACAGAAGCCCAACGGTGGTTTGAGTGTTCAGGAATAAGCTAGGACTGCAGGATAGGCTGTAGCACACAGTCATAGGGGCTCGATCCCTGGGCAGATCCTTTGGAACAATTTCTGAAAGGGAGGAGGGCGAGGTAGACTCCGTCCGTAGCGCTGGCTCCTCCCTGGGGTCTGGTAACACAGCTTAGTGATTTTCAGCGCCCAGCTTCCCGGAGGCCTCACACAACACAATGAAGCAGACAGGCCTATCTGTTTACTCTGTTTTACAGACGGAGAAGCTGACAGCAGAAGGGGGCAGTATGTCGGTGGCAATGTGGCTCAGGGCTGAACTTGAGTAATGACTAGAACTTGAGCCTGGGCTGTCTTAGACCAGACCATTTCTGCCAGACAGTGAACTTATTACCTAGCCGGCAATTCATACCTACACCGAGCACTGTGTTACAGAGGATGAACAAATCGCTTGCGGTGCACACCTTCTCAAACACTTGTTCCTTTTTGTTACAGCCACCCTAAAGGGTGTGCGAAGAGCCCCTTTAGGGTGGCTGTAACAAAGGGAGACTGGTGTAGTGTGCCTGGGAGATCTGGCTTATTTTATTTCTAATGTCAACCTCAGGTGGTTGTGATATGCTCCCTTGATATGTATGGGATGAATGGTCATGCTCATTCGGAAGGGCATTTTTCTAACCCCCAGCTTCCCAGTAGGCAATACCAACTCCAGGAAATGGGAAAGGTTGGAAGCACAGGTCCAAAGCACACAGTGTACAGTGTGGATCCCACCACAAAGCTTCCTAAGAAGGCGGTGAGACTCAAGTCTTTCTACACCAAGCTCTCTCTGCCTTAAAAAATAGTGTTTTTAAAATCCTCGTCTGAGGATGTTTTTTCCTTTGCTTTTCAGAGGGACTAGAAGGGGGAGGATGGGGAGAGAAACATCAATGTGAGAGACAGCAAATGGTTGCACTGGGATGTGGGAGCAAACCTACAACCCAGGTACATGCCCTTGACTGGGTGGGAATTGAACGCTTGACCTTTCAGTGGGTGAGCCAACATTCTAACCACTGAGTGACACTGGCCAGGACTCTACTTTTTTTTTTTTTTATGTATTTTATTGATTTTTTTACAGAGAGGAAAGGAGAGAGATAGTTAGAAACATTGATGAGTCATTGATCAGCTGCCTCCTGCACACTCCCCACTAGGGATATGCCCGCAACCAAGATACATGCCCTTGACCGAAATCGAACCTGGGACCTTTCAGTCTGATGCTCTATCCACTAAGCCAAATCAGTTTCGGCAGGACTCTACTTTTTTTGTGTGAATTATCTGCTGTCAAATAGGCCTTGGGTTTGGGGCCAGGTTAACAGGCAATAGAAAATGACTGCTGGACAGTTTAAGCTCCCAGAGGTGCTCACTGGAAAGTTCCTTGGATAGTGAGCAATTTGTTCAACCTAGTATCAACCTCAGGTGGCTAGGAGAGTCCAGCTTCGAGAGGCGCAGGAGGCCATCAACACTTTGGGGCCTGGGCTCAGCTCAGACTTCAGTTCAGCTTCTCAGGACGACTGGACTGATCCACTGCTGGTGGCTCTTGGAGGGTCCAGGCTCCCTCCATAGGTGCTCCCTGCACACTAATCCTTCTGCCTGGAGCACACCCTTTCCCTTGTCAGCCTTCAGATTATCAGCTTCAATGTCATCTCCTCACAGCGGCCTTCTTGGACTTCCCAACCTAAGCAGGCCTCTGCGCTTCCTAGCGCCGAGCTCTTGCTGGGCCCAGAGCAGCCCGTAACTAGGTATTTGTTTGCTCTCTTGCACTAACCTGCTTTCCAACCTGAACACGATGCCATTGGCCACATGCAGCAACTGAGCGCTTGAAACTTGAGATGTGCAGTTAAGTGTGCAACTACACTGATTTTGAAAACTTAGTATGTAGACTGTAAAATAGCTCATTCATAATCTCTACTGATATTTTGGATGAGTTAAAGAAAACATGTTAAAATCAAGTTCATCATCACCAGTTCTTTTTACATGAAGATACTAGAAAATTTAAAATTCCATCAATGGCTTGTATTTCTGTTGGACAGTGCGGTGACTGGATTAATTCTAATGAAAAGGGGCAAAGGAACTGTTCGTCACTCTATATCCAGAGCCTGGTATCGGGCCAGGCTACAGTAGGTGAGCAATAAATAGTGTAATTTACTGAACAGTCTGTGAGGTATATTTCCATCAGTCCAGATAGTCTGAACAGTCTGCTCAGTGAATAGGACCTAACTTAATAGTCAATTTATTAAAAAGAACTCAGGCACGAGACCTGTTTGGCTCAGTGGAAGAGCGTCAGCTTTCGGACTGAAAGGTCCCAGGTTCGATTCCAGTCAGAGGCATGTACCTTGCTTGCGGGCACATCTCCACGGTGGGGCGTGCAGGAGGCGGCTGATTGATGTCTCTCTCTCATCGATGTTTCTGTCTTTCTATCTCTCTCCCTTTCTCTCTGTAAAAAATCAATAAAATATATTTTAAAAAATAAAAATAAATAAATAAAATCATGATTCCATAACATGTTTAAAAAAAATAATAAAATAAAAAGAACTCAGGCATAAAAGTTGAAGAAACAGAGACAAAGGGAGAGGGAAGGGGTCAGGGTCTCAGTCTCTCTTCTGAAGAGGCAGTCGCCTTGGTCTCACATTCTAGTTTTGAGGGGCTTAGGGGATACGCCAACCTGTCAAAAAACAAATTAAAACCCAATACACAAAAAAGGCAGAGGCAATTGTTTCCCACTTCCTGTTTCTTCTTTCTTATGAGAAGCCCCTACTTTTAGGTAAGCACATAGCCACCAGGACCCAAACATTTTCCAGCCTCCCTTGGAGCTGGGCTTCGCTAGTGCTGGCTGACGGGATGTTAACAGGGATGTCAAGTAACTTTTGGGAAAGCACTAAAAATATGGCTTTCTTTCCCTCCTCCTCTTGACTGGAATGCCTGGGGCTCCACCAGCTCCCTTGGATGGTGAGGAATGAGGCTGGGATGTGGAAGGTGAGGCTGAGAGGGACCTGGTCCCCCACAGCTTTGGAAAACTGCTGGCTGCCCTGGAATGCCCCCTGTTGGCTTCCCGCCAGAAGAATATCTTAGGTATTTAGGACTGTTAGTTTTTTTTGTCACCTGGTCCCTGAACATCTGGTGTCTACCTGCTACCACTCAGCTCCTTCCAGAACAGAACACTCAGAAAAAAGTCAGTTCCAAGGTGACTGGATTTCTTTGGCATCAGATATTGATTTAAAAAGAAATGAAAACACCTTCAGAAGGTACAATAGAGCATAGAGTAAAAATTAAGTCACCTCCACCTATACCCGTTAGTTATGTTTCTATCCCTGAGGCAACCATTATTAAATGTCTTTACATAGTCTTTGCTGATGACTTTTAAATAGCAGCTTTTTCTTGATGAGAGAAAAGTGAAGTCCCCCATCATGGGACAGACACCCTGTTTATATAATCTTATATAAATATCAATATACATCTCTCTCAATAAAAACAAACAAACAAAAAACGCTGTTATGTTGGTTTTACTACCCATAAACCTTCAATTGAGATCACGTTTACTCTAGGGCTAAACTTGAGTGCTCAGGCCCTTGGCTCATAGCTACAGATGTCTGCCCCTTCCCCAGCTCTCCTAAGTGGTGTGAATACTGAAACCTACTGATGAGCTGAAGTGGGCAGGGATAAGTCTGGAAGCCTCATCCCCAAGGCCACAAAGCACAGCTCTATCTGGAGGAATTTAAAAGGGTTAAAGGATTGAGTTTTAGTTGTGATTTTTAGACTGTTTTTTTTTTTTAGTAAAAATAGTGATAGTCACGTAAAAAAATGCAAGCATACTTAATGAGTATATATTCTGGGCCAGGTACTGCAGTAAGACCTTATATGCACAATCACATTGAAACTTCACAATGACTCTGAGTTAGGTACCCTTCAAAAGCATTCAAGAGGTTCAAGGTCACCAGACAGAAAAGGGAAATTGGGATTTGAGTTTCCAACAGTCTGATCAGAGAGCCCTGGCTTTTAACATGATGACTGCAGCCAAACAGTTAAGTCCCAAATATGCAGGGACCATCCCTAAGGGCCCAGCACACTGCCACATACAGAGCAGCTTAACTAATACTCATGGTTTTAAACATCCATTCACTAACACTGCAAGTATGCTGGGGCTAGGGAGAGAATGGTAGCACTTTCCCAGGTTCTGCAGGCTGTGTCCTCTGCTCAAGGCACACCCTCTAGCATCCACACCCAAGGGAAAGAGACCAAACTGGGGGCTTAAAGGGTTCTGAAGGGAAAGTTGGAACCTGGGGCTGGGCGTGCTCTGGTTCAGAGGGACCCCAGTGAGACCTGGAGTGCTGAGCCTGCCCACAGGAACCAGGCCCTAGATTATACTATATATACTTCTTGCCAAGTTTGATGCAAAACCTCTTTTCTCTACCTGCTTTGCTTAACTAAATTTTAAGATGCATCTGTATCTAATGGACCTGTTTTACTGCTTATTTCTAGTTCTTACAACAGTGCCTTCAACATAAGAGGCCCTTATTTGTTAAATGAACAGTTGAGCTGGCACCTGGTCCTGGCCAGGTGGCACTTCCAGTACTTGAGGGCACTATTGCCTCCCTGGGTTTGAATCAGCTTCATCATAGGGTGAGACTAGTGCTTACTGCTGACCCTACCACCTGACAGTGGGCCTGCTGCAGGGACATTGGTTATTTTGAGTCAGAGCCTGCTTATATCCCAATCATCTGCTTCACAACCCACAGCAGCGATGTCCAACCTTTTCATCAAGGCACTCATATATATATATATTTTGCCAATCAGACAGAAAAAAAAAATGGTATAGTTTTGATTCATTCACACCGAATGGCTACTGTTATGTTGACTGTTGTCTTTTTTTAATTTGTCACTCTAAGGGAAAAGAGATCAGTGCTCCTGACTAAATGGCCGGACATTGCAAGCTTTAAAAATTCTTGCAGCACACTAGTTGAAATTCGCTGACCTACAGGATGAATTGCTACAGTTTAATGTATATCAATTTTTCCTCTTTTGAGCTTTGGTAAAAAAATAGAATTCTGCCAAGAGAGCAAAAACCTATGAAAAATCATTATACAGTGTCAGGTTCAATCAGACATGAATCATTGTGAATGCACACGGATAAACCCTGAATGGAAACACGCCATAATTTACCTGACTTACATTGAAACTCTGGGATGTTCCTCCTACTCAAAGTGCTGAACATAGCAGGGGTTGTAATGGAGTCAATAGCTATTTTAATCCTTTGTAAAAGATAAAAAAGGGCAAACTGCTAGACAGATGACTAGGCAGAAATATGTATCTGTGAATGGCTGAGGCAGAATGTTTTTTATTATTTCTTCCAAACTGGCCCCCAGTAAACCCTAACCTCTGGAGCTCTCTCCAGAGAACACATGGCTATCTGGTTTTCAAGCTCTGTGCTCATGATAAAGACCAGTGCCCAGGGCAGGGAGATTCCATTAGGGACAATTTCACCACCCCCCATGGCACACACAGCAGGGAAAATAGTTCCTAGCCAACATTGCTATGCCTGTGGTCCCAGCAGGTGGCAGGACCCGAGAACCAGTGCCTACAGGACCCCTCACTTCTCACTGGGTGATGAGCTCCCTCACAGAACCCTTCTGTGCTGAGATACATGCTGATCTACGCCCAACCCACCTGCAGCCATTGCAATTCTGACCTATGGAATCGTCAGCTCCCAGAGAGCTCCCAGGTGGCCGGGGCTCCTGGCAATGCGTCTCTGTTACTCACAGAAACACACTACTGCCGCCATCTCTCCTCCCCCATTTCAAGCATGTGCCACACAGAGGAAATGAAACCTATCCCAGGGAGGGTACAGTCACCAGCAGAAGATGGCCTGGCATGTGCATCCTATGGTCACAGTATTTACTCTTCGAGGGGTCTGCTGTTGCCAACTGTGGCAAAGTCCCCAGCTCCCGCTGACCCCACATGTGGGCCTTTCCCTTCCTGTCTGGGTGACCTTTTCACCCCTTACAGCTGGCACCTGCTGCCACTGCCCTGGAGCACTTCTCAGGCCACCAATTTTGCACATGTCCCCTGCGCACACAGGCAATTACTTCAGGAGAATGTGGAGGCCACACAGGTAGTGCCAGCAGCTGGACCAGCTTTACTCATCACCTCTAAGAACACTGACAATCTCACTCCAGCAGGCCCCAAACGCTGGCAATGTTTCTGTGGGCCACAAAGAATGGGCCCCCAACCGTCACAGGTAGACTGACAAGGCAGTGCCACAACTTGAAGGAGCTGGAGGCAGACGAAGCAACGTGGTAGCCAGGGCATGAGAGAGTGTTTCACAGCAGCTCAGCTTACTTTCCAATCCCAGACAGTCTCATTGGCTCAGCCAGTTTTTCCAGTGATGCTTCAATGTTGGCTTTCTTGGTTTCTAAATTTCTGGGTTTCAAAAGTAAAACCAAGTAACAAAAACTCTCAACTTTTAAAAAATGAACGAATAAATAATAGTAACAATATTTACACAAATACATCACACTGAGTCGGGCAGGACCGAGGGGCAGAAAACCTGGAACTGTGCCCTGGCCCTGGGTCTCAGGCCCCTCATTCCTGTGAACCACTGGAAACAGGTGAGGTGGGGATGAATGAGGTTTCCTAGCTGGGGCCTCCTATGTCAGAGAGCTAGAGTGGGCAGCATGTGTGGAGAAACCTCAGCTGTCCTGGCCAAGCTCTGTGGGTAGTCAGGGTCACTGGGTGAGCTGCTCTCGGGGTGCCGGGGCCTGCCCTGGCTGCTGGCATGGAGGGGACATTAGGCCTCTGTACCAAGGAGCACAAAGCCGAGGCAGCTGCTGGTCTAGAGGGCAGGAGCCGAGGGCAGGAGTGGTCCCTCTTCCCGGGACTATGTGACAAGGGGGATGTGGAATTCGTTTGTGTCGAAGATCAGGGGCCTCCTGGGAGGGCTTGGGTCTCTGTTGGCCTTGTGGAGCAGCTTGAAGAGCCCAGTTCCAATGTTCATGGGGATCCCCATGATGATGCATTCGGACACCCCTGAAACCAACCAGAAGGAGATTAGAGAGCTGCTGACACACAGTGGGTTGTCAGGACAGAAACACTGTTGACGTAGGAGCCAGAAACTGGGATTCAAGTCCCAGCTCCATGACACATCAACTGTTAAACCTGGGCTGGTCACTTTACTCATCTATGACAGGGGTAGCTGTGAAGCACAGGCTGGCACCGTGCTCCTAGCTGGTGGAGAGATTCTTACACTTGGAGGAAGGGCAGTGCCTGCCTATAGCCAGCTTCTGGTTGGAGTCTAATGGCTCAATGGTTTTTCTCCCCAGAGCCAAAGACACTCTGTAGCGCTAATGTAGACAGCAAGGCCTGTGAAGGATGCACAGGGACGCCTGAGTTTGCCATCCAATGTTTACTTAACTTGGGCCTAGAAGAAAAGCAAACCGGATGACATGGTCAGGTGATGATCCCTGGAAACAGCAAACTGTTCACTGTGCTCAGCGCCCAGGCCTGGGCCAGGCTTGAAGGTGGCCTCAGCTTTGGGAAAGGCACAGCTCTAGCCAGAAACACTCAGAAGGCGGGGCTCCCTGGAGAGCCACATAGTAGGGAGGTGTTGCAGATTCTTTCTCTGAGCTCCAGTTTGGCTTTACAAAATCCAATGTTGGGCTTTGCAGTCGGCTTCTGGCTCTAAAATAAGTATATGCCTACTACATTCTGGGCTTTGTGCTATCAGGAAACCAGAGAGGCAAAGGCAAACAACCAAACTAAAACTAACATGTGGTAAGGATGACATTATGTTACAATGTGTACAGGACCAGGAGAAGGAAGACTGCACAGTGGGAGTGGGGTGATTGTGCCAGGCCTCAAAGGGGACAGCAATGGAGAGAGGGGCAGGAGAAACCAAGATGGCTGCATAGGTAAACACTTAAACTGCTGCTTCGCACAAAAATTTCAAAACTATAACTAAAAGACAAAATATATAAAATCCAGAACCACAGGAAGGCTGGCTGAGTGGAAATTCTACAACTAGAAGAAAAGAGAATGAGACTCAGAGGAGCTACAGAAGGGAGAGGTATGGGGCTCGCGGGCGGAGATGGCTGGCAACTGAGTACGTGGCTTTCTCAATCGGGAGGGAAACAAAGCTTCCGACTGCACTGAACTCCAGTTCTGGGAAAGACTCTAGGGACCTAGACTCATTTGGGGAGAAAATGGACTGTCTGGCAATGGGCAAAACTCAAGGGTGGTTCTCTCAGAGGTGCTCGCAGTGATTACAGTGGGACACTGAGACCCAGAGGCCTCTTAAAGCAGGGCTGACAGGAAGCCAATGCTGTCTGTTCCACCCCGAGACTCCGTCCCATCCAAGCTGAGCACAGAGGCTTTTGTCTCCAGCATGGAAGTTCTCCCAGCATAGATACAGCTGATCCTCATAGCCAATTGCCTGGAGGTCAAATCCTCCCAATGATACCAACAACAATCAAGGCTTAACTACAACAATATAGTGCACATAGCCCACAAAGGGGTGCACCAAGAGTGTCCACCTCAGGTAAATGGGGAGGCTGAGCCACTGGGCCCCATAGAACACAGAGCACACAAAGCCACTCTATCAACTCAGGGAAGCAGCCAAAATGCGGAGACTAAGAAACAGATAAACAAATGAAAGAAATGGAGAGAGCAAATGACTGGATATGGAGTTCAAAACCACGGTTATAAGGATTTTCAAGAATTTTCTAGAAAAGGCTGAAAAAAATTACCAAGACCCTCAAGGATATGAAAAAGGACCAACTAGAAATTATGCATGCACTGATTAAAATAAAAAATATACAGAAATCCAATAGATTAGAGGATCCCAAGAATCAAGTCAAAGATTTGAAATACAAAGAAGCAAAAACAGCCAACTGGAAAAGCAAAAAGGAAAAAGAATCCAAAAATATGAAGATGGTATAAAGAGCCTCTGGGACAACTTCAAGTATACCAACATCAGAATTGTGGGGGTGCCAGAAGAAGAGAAAGAGAGCAAGATACTGAAAACCTATTTGAAGAAATAATGACTGAAAACTTCCCACATCTGGTGAAAGAAATAGACTTACAAGTCCAGGAAGTGCACAGAATCTCAAACAAAAGGAATCCAAAGAGGACCACACCAAGACACATCATAATTAAAATGCCAAGAGCAAAAGACAAAGAGAGAATATAAAAAGCAGTAAGACATAAAAAAGTTAGTTACCTACACGGGAATACCTATATGATTGTCAGCTGATTTCTCAACAGAAACTATGCAGGCCAGATGGGAGTGGCAAGAAATATTCAACCTGATGAATAGCAAGAACCTGCAACCAAGAATACTCTACCCAGCAAAGTTATCATTCAAAATTGAAGAGCTTCACAGATAAAATAAAACTACAAGAAGTTCATCAGCACCAAACTAGTGTTATATGAAATGCTGAAAGGTATTCTTTAAGAAGAGGAATAAGAAAAAGGTAAAGATAAAAATTATGAACAACAAATACATATCTTTCAAACAAGTGAATGTAAAATCAAGTCAATAAAAAGTCTGATAAACAGAATAAACTGGTAAATATAATAGAATCAGGGGCATAGAAAGGGAGTGGACTGACAATTCTCGGGAGGAAATGGGTGTGGGGGTTTGGAAAGAGACTGGACAAAAATCATACACCTATGGATGAGGACAATGGGAAGGGGTTAAGGGCAGAGGTTGGGGTGGGAACAGGGTGGAGGGGAGCTATGAGGGGGGGAAAGAGGAACAATTGTAATAATCTGAACAATAAAGATTATTTTTTTTAAAAGAAGGAGGGGCAGTGGGCAGGGCCATAGGCAGACAGTAGGGCTGCAGCACAGGCCCAAGGCCTCCATCCTGGTGGCAAGGCTGGGGTGCTGGGTCTTAGTGCCCTTGCTCTTACTTTTACCTTGGCTTTGGCCTTCTCTGCCCCAATCTCTGCTTCCTTTTCTTTCCTTTCAACCTTTATTATCTTAAAGAAATATGTAATTCCTCTTTTCCTTTATCTGCAGCTGATGACCTTTGAAAGGAGGAAGAGTACACTGATGAGGCTCAACCTGCCCATCACCTGTGTGGCTAATCCACTCAAGAGCAGGAGGTGTTGGGAATGGCCACTAGGAAGCAGAGCTCTGGAGGCGCGGAGGTGGACAGGCCTGGAATCCCTGTGGCTTGGGGAGGCTCCTGAGCCTCCTGTGCCCCAGCTCCTCACAAGTTACCACCTCAGGCCTCCAGGATCTTGGCACGAGATAGGCTAGAGTAAAGCGGGCACTTTGTAAAGGACCTAGAAGAGCCATGTGGGCAGTAGGGCCTTTGTGGCAGTTCCCCTTCCTTCCTCTCCCAGGCTTCCAGTGGAGATGCACTCTGTGATCGGGGGACAAGGCCAGTGCAGGACAAGACTCTGCAGTTGACTGGGATGGCAGGCAAGTTAGTTTCCATCTTCTTACTTTGATACCTACACCTCACAGAGGTGCTGAGATATGGGCATTTAAGGTGCTCAGCACAGGGGCTCCACAAACATAAAAGGCAGGTTGGATGCCTCTGCTGGGGAATCAGGACAACAGGGAGCTCTGGCACTGCCCCTTCCTGGCAGCCTTGGCATCACAGAGGGTGCAGTAGTAGTGCGACGACTTCAGGGGCTGGAAAGGTTCCTGCATGTGCAGGGTCAATCTTTTCTTCTTGGATCAAAAACTGACTGTTCTGACAGTGCAGCCTCCTAACAGATGTGGGGGGTGGGGGACATGGGGTGCTCCAGTCAAGATTGGGAGATAAAAGATATACTGGTTCCAACTCCATGATCTGTGACTTTTTGTTAAAAAAATAGAAGCTCTGCCTATTCAGTGTGGTTACCTCTCAGAAAACCCCAGCTGGAGTCTAAGTTGCAAACACCCCACGCCTCTGGTGATGCTCTTAGCAAACCTACCACATACGGAGTCCTTCTGCCCAAAGTAGGCGGCGTCAAAGAGGTGGTCAGCCGTCTTCTCGAAGGAGGCCAGCATCAGCACACTCTCCTTCATCTTGGCCAGGCCAAACCTAGTGATGCCCAGGACTTCACCCTGTGTCAAGGGAGAAACCTGTCAGACTGGCACCCACGTCACTAATGAAAGCTCAAACCAAACCGCACCGATGGCACCTCCTCAACAGAACAAGCAAAAATCAGCCAAATACAGTAGTTGTTCAAGTCACAATCTCAGGTGTGCGTAGGTTCCTAACAGCTACTATCCCACCCACCTCAGTGAGGCTGCCAGCCACTGACAACATGGATCCTTACACTCACAAGTTGGAACAAAGGATCAAAGATGGAACAAAGATGTAAGAATCTACCAAAACCGGTTTGGCTCAGTGGATAGAGCGTTGGCCTGGGGACCGAAGGGTCCTGGGTTTCGATTCTGGTCAAGGGCATGTATCTTGGTTGCGGGCACATCCCCAGTACGGGACGTGTAGGAGGTGACTTATTGATGTCTCTCTCTCATCGATATTTCTGGCTCTCTATTCCTCTCTGTAAAAAAATCAGTAACATATATTAAAAAAAAAAAAAAAAAAGATGTAAGAATCTAGAGAAAAGAGAGTAATTCCTGAAGATGTTCATTAGATATCAAAGAACTTAAAACTCAACCTAAAAAAAGCACAAAGCAGGGATAGAGTTAAATCCATTTTGGTGTTTTCACCCAAAGGAATATTCTACCACCATTAAAAAGTATACTTAAAAACTATGTAACAACTATGTAACATGGAAAATATAACGTTAAATTAAAAAAGGCAGCATAAAAATGGCAAGCCCACTGTTTACTGCAACCACAGTAACATAATATATGCCTTCAGAGTACGACTGAAAGGGGGACCTTAAAGCACAGTCTATACTCCAGGTGGGAGAGGCCTTTTCTCCCACTGAGTGTCTGGCCATTCCAAGTGCAGCACGGGTCTGTCTGAATGGGAAGGGTCATAAAAACCTGTTGTCCCATAGCACTGCTAAAAAGGAGATTTTTTTTTGGGGGGGGGGGGGAGAAAAAATACAAAACATCCAGTCCCCCACGATCATGTTAACTTAAGTCTTTTCCTAGAAATGGCTACAGAAGTGTGATAAATGGATTTAATTGGGAATAAACACCTCATTTGCCAGGACATCCCAGCCTTTAGCAATAGCTGGCTTTGCTTTAGGATACATTTCTACTAACAACAAAACCATTCTCCCCCTCATACCAGGAGGTTGCAATGTTTGAACTGGCATTTTACCAGAATACCCAGCCTGCCCACCAGGCCTTGGTTTTTGGGGGGATGATGATGTCTTATTTTCTCACAGTGGTCACCACAGCAAGTACTCTTGTGCCTTATAAGCACGTCGGCTTCATTTTCCTGAGACTGGCCCCCACCCACCTTGTAGGTCATGAGATCCGAGAGCAGCATCACATGCCTCCGGTCGATGCTCATGCCATGATTGACCATCGTGTACTGGATTTCGTTGATGATCGTTGTCCGGGCAGCTTCAATGCCCAGAGTTTTCTCCACCTACGGAGAGCCAGGGTGAGCAGAGCAGCCACTTTGGATGTCGTCCTCCTCTCTCTATGCCTTCCTCTGCCCTGAAGGTTCATGGCAAGCCCCCGCCCTTTCCAGAACCAGATCTTCAGTGGCAGACCCAGAGCAAACAGCTGTCCCAGGAGCTCCAGGAACCAGCTGAGAGAGATAGGACTCATGTAAGGGGACCTGGGTGTGAGCAGTACCTCATACGTGTTATTGGAGGTGGTTCGGGTGCCCTTCACACCGTGAGTGGCCATGACTGCCCGCAGGTTATCACCCTCCACCAGGAGCTTGTACTTCTCCTTCCCACTCTGCTCATCGATGTGGATGACAGCTCTGGACACCTCTGGGATGCCCTGCACCACCACCTGGACTCAGAGACACAGATGTTGAGACCTTGCAGTGCCCAAGGCCCCCCTGGGCAGCCTCAGAAACCACAGCAGCAGAGAGGATGTGGATATCGGGCCCTGGTGTGTTCCTGGGAGCAACCCATTCTCAGTAGGGAGTATCAGTGACGTCCACGCCTAAAAGTCCTGCTCACTGCTCTGAGGTCCAGGGAGAAGGCAGCAGTTCAGGGAACCATGTCCTTTCCCAGGGTCAGTTTTATGAAAATAGAGGAGTCTAACAGACAGAGCTGGTGACACAGTACTGAGAAAAAACTGACTGATTCCTTAGTAGGGTGGCACAGAAGAAGGAGAAACGGATGCCCCCTCAGTTTCAGGAGTGACAGTCCTTAGGGTACACTGATGCCTATATACTAATGTTGGAGGTAAATGCGTCCCTTTACAAACCTCCCGGCACTTGGCTGGGCAGGGCCTGAGGGGGAGTGTCACCTCACCTTGGGGAGGTCCTCCTTCAGGAACTGTAGCACATAGTACATGGAGCTCTTGCTGTTCTCACGGGGGGTGACACACACCACGGCCTCACCATGAACAGCCACATCGCCTGGCTTCACTCGGAGCTTGGACATGCAGATGGAGTACCGCACTGTCTCCGCGTTTACCTGCAGGAGTCAGGGGCGCCGCACGCCCAGGGCATTACTGACAGTTTGGAGCCTTTTGTCATCATGCCCCTCTAAGAAGTCTTTTCAGGCATCCCCCAACCCCCAAATCTCTCTCCCCACCATACTAGAGATACAATGTATTTGTTATGTACTGTATGTCTATTTGTGCTTATTTATAAAATAGTTTCTTTTTATAGTCCCTCCACACCCCCTATAGAAATGCATGCTCAATTCATGGCAGCATGCCTGGGCTCCAAGGGAGTCTGGGGGTGCGAGGTTGGTGGCCAAGACAATTTAAAAGCATCAGTGCCACTTCCCCTGTACTGACCTCACAGCTACTCGTATCTACACTCCTGGATGCAGCCCTGCTCTTGTGCTAAAAGGACAGAGGCAGGTGGTGAGAGCCAGCCTGGAGAAACCCTGACCTGGAAAACTGTCTGCTCAATTTGGGTCATTTTTCCCATGAACAAACATATGAACTTGGTACTTAAGAGAAGGAACACAAAATGTGTGAAGACTAGTATAGATTTTAACTACCTATAGAGGGAGGAAGGTGCCAAGAAGTTACTCAGTTTGCACCCTGCCTCAGTCTGTCCCTGAGAAGGGCTGATAACCATTTAACAATAAATGCCAACATGGTAAGTAAGGTTAACCTGCCCACCCAAAAACATTCACTGAGCTAGCCAGGTGCAGTGCTAATGCTGGGGCCACAGCTGTGGAAGACACAGACAGCCCCTATGGCCCTTCTAGACACTGGGAAGATGGACAAAGAGACCAATATTGCAATACTTTGTCACAGTGAATGGGAACGGTGGCCTGCACAAAATTTCAACTAATTTCCTGTGTGTCATTCGATGGCAACATCTGTGTCAGGTCAAGTTTAGAAAGAGACTGTGAAGGTGCAACAGACTCACACAGAAGCACCAAAGGCAAGCCTCTACAGCGTGCCCCGTGCCCAGCCTCGCTCACCAGCACTAGCCTGGGACTGACAGAGGGTGACTGCCTCTACACATGTAGCTAACGACTCACTTCCAGCCTCAGAAGTCTAATCCGTTCCAGGGAAAGCTTGACGAGAATAAAACAGTCATCAGGAAGGAATACCTCTTCGATATACTCTGAAATCTGTAGTATCAAAAGACCAGCATATTAATCAGTCACTTTCCCTTTTTCTAAAAACATTCACTGCTAGTTTCTTTCTTTAAAAAAAAAAAAAAGTTTCTAATCACTGAGAGAGAGAGAAGAAAGAAGAGGGAGATAAAAACAATGATGAGAGAGAAACATCACCCATTGACTGCCTCCTTCTGGGGATTGAGCCCACAACCCAGGCATGTTCCCTGACTGGGAACAGAACCTCCATCTCTTGGTTCCTAGGTTGACACTCAACCACTGACCCACAATGAGACATTGGCTGCTTCTTTTATGTGTCCTGATTGGGGCTGAATTCACCACCTTGGCTTTATCAGATGCTGTTCTAATCAACTAAGTTACCTGGCCAGGGCTTGCTTACTTTTTTTTTTTTTTCAAGTTGATTTTAAAGGGATAGGACAAGGGAGGGGAGAAACTTCGATTTTGTTGTTCTACTTATTTATGCATTCACTGGTTGCTTCTTGTACATGTGCAGGGATGAAACCTGCAAACTTGGTGTATCTGTGGATGATGCTCTAACCAACTGAGTACCTAGCCAGGGCCTGCTCTCTTTTAAGGACATAGAATAGAGTGAACACACTAATAGGCATACCTACTGCACCCGGCTTTTATATTTCCTTCCAATATGACTGATCTAGTTTTCTCATTATTAAGTGGGATTTCTCCTTACCTCTCCCAAGAGAGTTTTCTCAATTCTGCCTTTCACAAGGCGAGCATAATCTGCATCGTCATCCTTGTCTAGCTGAGCTGTGATGATTGGAGTGCTGTGAAAAGTAAAGCAAAAACAATGTCCGCACGAGGAGTAAGCCTGCTTAAATCAGCAAACAAAAGCAACTGCAACTTACTGAGCATTTGCTATGTCAAGACCCTTCCTCAGACATTCTCATTTACTATTTTAAAATATATTTTTATTGATTTCAGAGAGGAAAGGAGAGAAATAGAAACAACAATGATGAGAGAAAATCATTCACTGGCTGCCTCCTGAACATCTCCTACTGGAGATCAAGCCCAAAACCTGGGCATGTGACCTTGACCAGAACTGAACCCGGGACCCTTCAGTCTGCATGCTGACACTCTATCCACTGAGCCAAACCAGCAAGGGCCAGACATTCTCATTTACTATTTTTGGAGTCCATGAGGCAAACCACTCTACCAGTGAATGCAATGCCTTTCATGAAATTCTTTCTGACCAAGTGCACCTACTTCTTGCTCTTTGGCATTTATAAGTAGTTAATTTAGTTCTGTTCCCTGAGTAAAATGGCTCTTTGTGTACTATAGCTTCCACCATCCCTTTCCTCTGCCCCATAACCTGCTCTCCAGGATACCTCCAGCTCCTCCAAAACCCACTGTCCTGATGGTGTCCCCTGAACACACACTCCTGGACAAGACTGACCACCAGGGGAAGGCAGGCAGACCCCCTGCCACCGTGGACGTCTATAGTTGCCATTCCACAGCCAAGTGCAGCTTTTCTTCACTTAATGCTGTGTTTACTAAGATCACAGATCAAATGCACTGTAACATATTTCTCTAGTTTCTAGTCTCAGATCATCTACAAATCCTATTATGAAATCACGTGGGAGTCACAGAAAATGACCACAGCCCAAATGGTAGACACATCAGTCAGGTCTAGTTAGGCTGGAAATATAACATCAAAAATTTGAAACCTGCCCGGCCATGTGGTTCAGTGGTTGAGTGGCAATCAATGCACCAGGAGACTGCCAGTTCCATTCCTGGTCAGAGCACATGCCCAGGTTATGGGCTTAATCTTCAGCAGAGAGTATGTCAGAAGGCAGCCAATCAATGATTCTCTCTCATCCTTAATGGTTCTTTCTCTTCCTCTCTCTAAAATCAGTAAAAACATATTTAAAAAGAAAAGGGAGCCGAAACCGGTTTGGCTCAGTGGATAGAGCAATGGCCTGCAGACTGAGGGGGTCCCAGGTTCGATTCCAGTTAAGAGCATGTACTTTGGTTGCAGGCACATCCCCAGTAAGGGGGCGCAGGAGGCGGCTGATAGATGTCTCTCATCAATGTTTCTAAATCTATCCCTCTCCCTTCCTCTCTGTAAAAAATCAATAAAATATATATTTAAAAAAAGACAAAGAAAAAGAAAAGGGAAACCTAGCCCTGGTTGGGTGTGCAATGGTTAGTGAGTTGGCTTGTGTACTGAAGGATCTCAGATTTGATTCCTGATCAAGAGCATGTACCTGGGTTGCAAATTCAATCCCTGGTCTTAGCCAGAGCATGTACAGAGGCAACCAATTGATGTGTCTCTCTCATATCAATGTTTCTCTCTCTCCCCATCCCCCTCCCACTTTCTAAAAAAAGGGGGAAAAGATCCTTGGTTGAAGATTAACAAAAACAAAAAAAGTTTGAAATTTACAGTGCCACATTGCTGTCATTTTTCCAGTACTTTTTAGGTTTCTCTCTTTCATGTGACCAATGGTCATAAAGTACCACTTTTCAATTTTGACTTTACGTATCTAGTTTCAACTAACATTTTTTCCCAGAGGGTCTTTTAAAAACTAAAATATGATTAACACAGGCATGCCACTGAAGTTTGAGATACTGCCCATTTAAATATCACATATGACAAGAGAATCACTCCTTCTGAAAAAACAAAAGGCAGTATGGAAACAGAAAGGAAATGAAGGTGGGCACCTAATAGCCTTGGAAGCATTGATGATCTCTTTGATGCGGGGCACACCCAGGGTGATGTTCATGGAGGCCACGCCTGCAAAGTGGAAAGTCTTCAGGGTCATCTGGGTGCCTGGCTCGCCGATGCTCTGGGCACAGAGTGCACCTACTGCAGAACCGGGCTCCATCTGTGCTCTAGAAGGAAGATATGGATGGAAAGTTCAGTAAAACTGCAAGGGAGAAGTTTCTGGTTATTTCTGTTCAGCAGAAATAAAATGCCTTTAGGGTCAGGAAGTAATTGGCAACAAGCCAAACTCTGCTGGTGGCAGAGGAGAAACCTGGCACAGATCATAGTAATACATGCATACAGGAGACACAATTCTCAGAAGGGTCTGATAACGAAACTAAATACTGTGTGGCTACTTATGGTCAATGTGCAATGACTGGGCCCCAATATCTATTACCTGAAGAAGATATGAGAGCATGCTAACAAATGGAAGGTAGAAACAGGAGTGGCACCTGACAAATATATATTGGTAGTTTCTCTGTGGGGAGAAAACACTTGGAAATTTCTTTGCAATTCCACACCTTGGAGCATCTGTTTATACATGCAATCATTTTGTTTCCATGGGTCAAGAGGATCTGAGAACCTGTGACTACCCAATAGTCTAAGACGGTGAGCATCCTACCTCATGTACTTGTCCCTACAGGTCTCCAGAAACTTTTCTATTTGGGTGGGGGTGATCCGATCCAACTGGTACAGCACCCGTGGCTGGAAGAACAAAACCAAGTGCAGAGTTAGGGCTGGTACCTAAAAATACCTGAATATCCGCCCTTCTAGCGGGGGAAAGCTATTTACCTCAGTTGTGCCGTTATCGTTGATGCCGTATTTATCTCTGGTTTTCTTGATCTTCTCAGAAACCCCCTTAATGAATTTCTTTATTTCCTGAATGATTACATAGCAAATATCAGTAATTCAGATGCTATGAAGCATTTTATAAACTTCAGTAATAGGCAAGCCCATCGTATTACTAAAATATTGACAGCTAAATGTATATTTTAAGGGATACAACACAGATATGTTTCCCCAAGGGATACACCCAATCATCCAGACCCTGGACACAGCGCTCACTGGTTCAGATGTTTCTAGGGCCTATTTTCTCCAGTGATGCTTCAGCAATGGCCCATACCAGCCAGTTTCCTGGCCCTGCCATGTCGCCCTTACACTAGATAAGCTTTCTTACCTTCCACTCTCTCTTTGCTCTCCTGGCATACACACTGCCTCCATTCACAGCTCAGAGCAGGTAGAAATGCACTGTTATACTTAGTCTTTAGACTGATTAACTTTAGATTTTCTCCTGAAGTCGTTATGATCAATTTAAAAACTAACAAGCTAGAGCATAGCTTTGCAGACATTATGTATATTTCAAAGGAAACACCTCCACACTCAGCTCCCTTACTCTCACCTCAGCCTCACCCCTTCAGACTCCCCCTCCTTTCCCACACAATCAGAAATTTGGAAGGGATCCTGGAAACAGCTCTCAGCTAGAATTGAAACATCAGTATACGGTATTTGCTATTCCTGATGTATTTAAGAACAGTACTCTCAAAGGACAAAAAAAAAAAAAAAAAAGAGGACGGAAGAACAGAACTTCAAGCCGCAGGATGGCAACAGAATGGAGCAAGGAAGGTGAGAAGTACATCATGAGGAGGGCAGCACTGGAGACTATAGTCCTGTGGCAAAGTTTTCTGGCAACCCTCAAAGGGGGGAAAAACCATCTGTTTTACAGCTGACAGTGTGTCTGTGAAATAAACCCAGCCTCATGGTCACTCCCAGATCCAGAACCAGCTGTCACCTCCTCCCAAGAGTGCTTACAGAGGGATTGCTGTGCTGTAATGAACTGCCCCCTTCAGAGTGCTGCTCCCAGGGTGTCACACTTGATAGGACTGGGGTCACACTTGATAGGACTGACTAAGCACTTCTCAAATGAGCTGACAACACACACCACATAGCAAAGCAATCTCCCCGGGCATGACTCTGCTTCACAGGGAATATTCAAAGGCAGCATGCCCTATGCCACCTCACTTTTCCTTTATGTTATCTGTGGAAAGAGCCTCTTCCACATTGCTGATTTCCTCCCAACCTTCTTGTTTAGCCGCTGCAGTATCCTTTAGGGCAAGCTCCTGAGAGCCCTCTTGGCTCAGAGGCTGTCATTTGTTGCCAGGTGTTAAAGATGCCCCACCTGTTAATGCAGGGAAACTGGAAAGAGAGCCTGCGGCCGGGCAGACCGGGCACTTTCATCTGGAGGAATTCTGCACACACAGTAGAGAGGACACACCTAAAACCACCCCCCGGCTCAGGCACTGAAAAGGAACCCTTCGCGGCCACCCACAGGGACCCGCTTCCAGCGGCTTTGCTGAAATGACTTATACAAAAGTTAGACATTCTGGAGGTTTAAAAAAATGAAATGCAGAAATGAAAACTGAATAAGCTACTAAGAATTCAGCTGAATCAACCCATGCATACTACAGGGAACTCACAACATGGCAAAAGACAGGCGATTAATCACACGATTAACTGGCAGTTAGGTTCTCACACTCACACCACAGTAATCTGTGAGCAGGGGCACCAGCCTGTGGCAGGGCCAGGGCTAAACGCCACTCAGCAGTCGCTCCACTGCCTCAGCTCTGGCAAGGCAAGGGCCAGGCCACATCTCAGAGGTGCAGACAAATTTGTCTGGCCAGCAGATTTTGAACCCTCTTGGCAAAACTGAGTTCACCAGATGGTGAGCCACTGAAGGGCAAGGACATGTTTAGTCATCTTTGTGTTCCCAGGACTTGCACAGTGTATGACACAGTGCTGCTCACTGACTAAATAAACACCAAGGTCAGAGGTCACCTAATAACCCTTGTCAAAGACAAGCAAGGGGCCCGTCCAAAGTGACGCACAGGGAGGCCTGCTTGCCAGCCCTGGGATGAAGGGCTATCGTCTCCAGTGCTGGTAAGCAGCTGAGTGCTGCTCGGGTTCACCCCTTTATGCTCAGCAGTCGGCATGCGAAGTGCGTTACCTTGTTATATTTCTCATAGCCTGTCTCAGTTAAGGTCTTCAAGGATAAACAGAGAAATATGTAAGTAAATATAATGATGTAGTAAAACAATCATAACTCTAACTTGTTAGTTAAAAAATCTATGGAAAAAAATTAAAGGCACCCAGCCTAGCCATACTCTTGATTTAAACATATTATATTCTGTAAAATTCTTTTTCATCTTTCACTCCTCAACACATGAAAGAAGTGAAGCTTCCTTAACTGAAAGCATCCTTGTACTTTCACTCTGTGGCTTTTTAAAATGTTTTAAATATATTTTTACTAATTTCAGAGGAAGGGAGGAGAGATAGAAGCATCAATGATGAGAGAGAATCACTGATCAGCTGCCTCCTGCATGCCCCCTACTGTTCGAGTGTGAAACCTAGGCATGTGCCCTGACCTGGAAATGAACCATGACCTCCTGGTTCATAGGGTGACGCTCAACTACTGAGCAACGCCAGCTGGGCATGGTTTTTATTTCTGATATACTGAAAGGGATACATTCCTGCTGATTTTTTTGCTGCATTTGAATAACCAGTCAGTACAAACAGGAAACCATCGGCTCATGTATCCCTTTGCTTTTGATCATAACCACATAAAGAGAAAGGAGCTGCTTAAATGGGTCAGTGACATTAAAAAAACAAAACAAACAAACAAACAAAAAAACCCTTAAGAGTGTCCCCAGGTACCAGCTCCCCTGAGGAAAAAAAAGGGCAGACTCCATGGATTTCTGATCCATACTATAGTAGGAGAAAGAGAGATTTAAAAGGGTACTGAGACAGCCCCACCACCAATACTAATTATTGTAATTCAGAATGAACAAAGAAGAGCTGATCCACAGGAGGTGATTGCAGGGTGTTGACAAAGGTAGAGATAGGCACAAATCAGTTCTCTAGCTAAAGCATTTTTCTTCTAATAGGAAAACACTTGTGTAAAAGCCACAAACTAAGAAAGACATGAGATAAATTCTTCACATTGGCTGCAGAGATTTTGCCTCAGTCATTTTTTAATTTTTAAACAAAGAAACACTCTTACACAACCCCTTCCATTTCACGAAAGTCCCCTGCTGGCCCTTGGCCACCACTTTCTGGTAACAGCCAGGTGGGGCGATTAGCACCAGAACTTACCTGCAGGAAGCTGTCCTGGCAGCAGAGGAACTCGTGCTTCTTCATGATCGACTCGGTGCTCAGGACCAGTTCATTTTTACTGAGCGCAGGCTCGCTCTGACACGGGAAGACTGCCTCAAGTGTTCAAAGGACACAGTATGATGTGGCCGGGGCAACAGAGAAGAGGGCAATATTAAATGAAAGAAGCTACAAGAGACAGGATACTTAGAGGGATCTTCTAGCAACCTGTGATGTTTTTTTCCTTCAAAACAAGTTTTAGATTTTACCTTTAATATGAAGGTGGAAACAGTAAACTGGTACTCAACTTACACAAAGACTTTTGGGTATTGTCGCTTTGCTCCCAAACTTCACCCCAACCCAGATTTGCATTAAAAATACAAATTGTTGTTTTAAAAATTCCCAAATATCTTAAGAGTGAAAATATTCTTCCATCATCAAGCTCATAGCATTTCTCCAAAGATGTAAGGGCTACATATCATCCTAATACACAGGCAGACCACTATGTATCTGAATTCTCCATGATGGTCTGCCTCTACCCAAAACAGTGTTGGAAAACACTCTTGGCACTTTTTGATCATTTCTGCAGGACTGGTTCCTCTAAGAGGAACAATGGAGCAAAAGGCACCCACATTTTAATTCAGATCAATACTGTCAAACTACCTTCCAAAAAGGCTGTTCTAAATTATGTGAAATGTAACTGCTTTTCACACCCATGACTTATAACACTGGCCTGTTACATAGAAACAAAAGCCCTCTTCTACTGGCATTTGATGACTAACACTAAACTTTGAAATTGAGAAAATATTTTCCTTTAATATTGGAAAACTTATACAGAGTAACACAAAAGGAAAACACTAAGCGAGTAGTTGGGTAGATGTGATTGAGCATTAAACTGTGTGTGATTTTCCAAAGGGCACCTCCATTCTAAAGAACACTCCAACCCCAGATATAATACTAAATCTTACTTTAATGTTGTCTAGAACCCTTTTAAACTCCAAGGGCTCATCTTTTCCCTCCATAGCTGCGGGATCTAAGCCATCTCCCCCATAAATGAATTGTATAATATCTCCCGTAGAGCTTCGGACTGTCAAATCATACTGTGAACAAAGATCTTCAAGGGACTTCACAAGCCTTCTCTAAAGAGAACAAAACAGAAAACAAAGACTAGTCACATGTGCAGAGGACGAGATTTCCAACTCTAAGTTTCAAGGTTACTAGCCCTTTAATCACATAAAAACATTTTATTAGAAATCCCTTAAAAAGATTTCCCTAACCCCAAGAAGGAGGCCAAGAGTACCTCACTAACCTGTCCAGTGGGATTTAGAATATGCCCAACTTCCAGCACTTTAGTGTTTTAGAATACCTGCAATTTAAACCCCATCCACCCTGAAGGAATATGCAAACACTGTTTTCCTAGCCTGCTGTGCCTTCTCTCTCCTTCTCCCTGAGGGATAAATTAATGCAACAGCTTTGCATTTCTAAACACAACTTAATCTCAGACCCCCATGGACTTCGATATGAGTTACAGAGGATCAGGTACAGACCCTCTTCTGGGACAGGGGGAAGGAGAACAGGGCCAGCATTGTGTCTGAACCAGCAGGCAGTGGCCATTTCTCAAATCTGCTTAGGGAACACCTTCCCCCAGCAGAACCCACTGCAGCAGCAATGTGACTGTGGCTCAGTGAATTAGGGAGAAAGAACTCTTCCTCCAGGCAACTTCAAAACAAAAATCCCACCTGCCAGAACAAATTTGTTCAGGTTAATCTACTGCTCTGGGAAATCCATATTCTACTCTAAAAGGTAAAGACAAAAAATAAAATCTAAAGACAATCTGGTAAGAGTGGTAAAAGCATGTCAGTCCTTGGGCTTTTGACAAAAGCAGCTTCTCATTAAAAGATGATGAAAAGAGAAGTATCAGCAATGACACACCACACGAGGTACGGAAGAGGGTATAAAAGTAGGTGTTACTGGCTGGAGCCGATTTCACCCTCAGTGGACTTGTTTGTCTGGCTCACTCGTTCACATCTCTGGATTAGCAGCCCTGGTTTCCAGTTTGCTAAAGGCCATGCTTCTCAGACCGGCATCCACAGTGGGGAGACAGAGGACACAAAGCAACAGTGAGCTCATGGTCCAGCAACTTGAAGTGTTAAGTTTACTTGGTGTTGTAAGTAGGTAAAAACATTAAAATTAAACAAATATAGAGTACAGAGAAGAAATGAAAATTAGATTGAAAAACAAAACAAAACACAATCACTTGCTGAGGATTTTTTTTCCCCGTCTATGGAAGAACAAAGCAGGAATGTGTTTCCACTCCTCAGCAGTAGGGGCATAGAAAACCCTCTAGTTTAAATTAACCCCCTGGACCTGTTATCCTAGACTGCACACACAGTGGGGAACCTTCCCTCCCAGCTCCCCTACAGGCACCAAAATGCCAAAATAGATTCTTGGAGTCCATTAGAATGATACTGATAATGAGTTACACACATAGCTGAAAGTGAAGCAGAATCCTCTAAATAAACAGGAGGTATGCACAGCCATACCCATTTGTGTGCATTAGGAAACAGGCTCAGTAAGGGTCAACTGTTATGTCCCAGAATGCACATTCTCCTAACATAGAGCCTTGCAAAGTGTGGCTCTGGCCTGGTCTTGATCATTCGAGATACACAGGATTTGGAACATTAACATTACCCTTTTTTGTTAACTTTTTCGGTTTCTTAATTTTTCTTTTATTTTAGCTCATATACAAAATATGTAAACACTCAGCAGTCAAAATCCACAAAGCTCTGTCCTATTCTGTTGTTAATGGCCTACATTTCTTCAATTACCTGCATGTATCCCGTTTCAGCTGTCTTTACAGCTGTGTCGACTAGACCTTCACGGCCAGCCATTGTGTGGAAGAAAAACTCAGTTGGTGTCAAACCAGAATAAAAGCTATTAGCCACAAAGCCTTTGGCAGCTGGGAGCTAAAAGAAAGATAAAAAAAGAAAGAAAAATGAAACAAAAAAAAGTTCAGGGTCCACAATTCCAAAACCCATTTACATCAGAAAATGCCACACCTTCAAGCTAGAAATCCCTGGTCATTGCCCTCTCCTGAAGTGGCGGGGCTTTGTATACTCTTCCCTATATGAGAAATAATTTGGCACAACCCATTCTTACCAGAGACAAGGAGGGTGAGGTCCCAACCAGGGCTGGTGCTGGTACCAGTGGCAGGCAAGTGGCTCAGGAGAGAAAACCAAAGCCTGGGCTGCCATTCATAGAGCAGGCGGGCAGCCAAGGACCTCAGAGGGCACTCACTGACTGCAGCAGCGGCCCGGTCCCTGGGAAGTAATGACTCCCTTAAAGACATCCTTCCTAGGCCAGGCCTGTCCACCTCCAGAACATAACCATGGGCTGCTAATGTTTATGGGGTTCACTTGGGGTGCTGGAAATGTCCTAAAATTAGATAATGGGGATGATCAGACTATCATGTGAATATACTTACTAAGTCACTGAACTGTACACTTTGAATGGGTGACTATGACATATACGAAGTATTTCAGTGACACTGTTAACAATACACACATGTGTAAAGCACCATGTGAAATGGCCAAGTAGCCTTTGGTCTAGAAGGTCTATGCTCCTTAGAAGACAAATGAGATGAACAGATCAACCTCCTGCTTCCTTACTGTGTTTAAGGGGTAGCTAGTGGATTCAGAGACATTTCTAGGCAAGCAGACTTCCCGAAGCCTAATCTAGCACTGGCCCAGGGACTGAGAAGTATGGATGTCCCTGGCCTCTCCTCCAAATTAGTCAGCTGCCCTACAACTCTGAGCCTGACATGCACAGGCAGGTACCATTCCAGCGATCACTTATCTACCTGACCTCTGGTGAATTCTGACTTGCATTGTTCCTAGGGCTACCTGATACAAAGACTCCATACATCTCAGGACAGCAGTGCTGTCTGCCTAGAAGGGGCTGCACAGAAATATTGCAGTTCCAAGTAGCACATCCAGAATTTACTGAGGGACCAAATCTACTTTAAGTTTTGTAACTACAGGTTTAATAGTTGTCTGCCTCTGAATCCCAGAAAAACCTCAAAACAGGTTTGCCTCTCTATGCTTACATTAGCATCTAAGCCACAGGCTAATAGAATTTAAAAGCTGAGTTTGAGAATTCCAGAGGGAGAACCTGAAATTTCTTGGTTGAAGTGTGGTTTATACTAGTATTTAAAAATCCTTATACTTTTATGTAAATCTCCCCAAAAGAAGCAAACAGATTGAAAATATATTTTCATTTTGATTACTTAAATTGGATGGGAACATGAAATCCTCCTCCTCGGAGAGGAACTTCAAAGGGGGCATTGTCCAAGTGGTATGGCTCTGAGTTTAACAAGACTCCTATGCGACCCGGTTGGGTTGAAGAGGCAATAGCGACCCTGAGCAGTGCCCGCCCTTGTATATTGATTGGCAGCTACAGAGCTTCAGTTACTCTCTTCTGCACTTCAGATGGTTGTCCTTAAGTTCTGCCTGACCCTCCACTGCTTACCTTTGAGTGTTTTTCAAAGTGAGGCAAGGACCTGTTTTCAAAGCCATCTGGCACTCGGGAGCCACTGATGGCCTGCTGTCCCACACAGGCAATCATCTGTGATATGTTAATGAAGGAACCTGGGGAAGCAGGTCAGGAATGTAACATCATTTACTGAAATAACAATAACTGAAGTGCGAGCAGATCCATGGAATAAAAGAGCTCCTAGCGCAGCTCAGCCCAGCCCTTTCCCTGCAGCGAGGGCTAGAGGTGCTTGGGAGCAACGGGCACATAAGGGTTGAAGGCAAGACTTTAGGTGCCTCTTAAAGAGCAACCAGATTAGACTTCTGGAGGACATTGTGACATAAAACAGGGTGGGAGGAGTAATTACAAAGTAGTTGGGGAAGTGGAAAGCAAAGACACAGGAATGGGAAAGGGTGAAACATGTACAAGGAGTAAAAAGTAGAATATTGGGGTTAAAGGCAGCAAAGTTAAAGAATTTAAAGTTTGTAAAAAATTTTCAGAAATAGGGGAAGCATGGAGGTTTTGAATTTGAGCACAGTAGCATGAAACTTAATGTTTTAAGATCCTGGGTAGGTATGAAATTGAAAGCATTTTGTTAAATCACTAAATACTATATATTATTTTTTTAAATCCCTAGCTTTTTAAAAATTCTTTTAAAGTTGCTCAAGACACCCTCAAATTTAGAAACCCACACACATTACCAAGAAGTTCCTCTAGAATAATAAACTCCCCAAAACATAAATAGTTCTTTTTCTATATACAGCTGACCCTTGAATAGCGTGAGGGTGAGGGACATCAGCTACCTGCGGTCAAAAATCCATATGTAACTGAAGTCAGCCCTCACATACATGGATTTCTGACCATGGATCGAAAATACAGTTGAATTTTTTTTTTTTTTTAAAAACAACATATGAGTGAACCTGGTTTAAAAAGATATGCCTTTATAAATAAAAGGTCTATTTGAAGTTATGATTCCTACATTTTCCAGAACAGAACCGGCCAGTCCATATGGAGAATACGGCCAGTCCATATGGACAATACAATGATAAGGTGGTCAGAGTACTTACCTTTGGAGCCGCACAAAGCCATGGTGAGGGGACTGTTGCTTTTGTCCAGCTCCCGGAGGCAGGCGCTGCCTGCATGCTCTCGGATCACTGACAGCTCCTTCAGGATCAGAGCCTGATGGTAGAAAAGGAGGTGTGAGAGTCACCCTCACTGTCTCTGCTGATCACAAATGTACAATTTAAGGAAATGTGAAAAAATGTAAGATGTCAGATTTCCAAAAGATAAGAGGTTTCAGAGTCTTGGAAGACAGGATGCCCTTTATGTACAGATCAACATCTTCCCCAAGGTTCCCAATCAGTGTGTGAGGTAAAGAGATTAGTAACAAAACCCCGAGCAGCCCTTTCAATGGCAGTAAGGAGAATGTGTGTGGCTGTGTGCACAGAACCATACAACACACATCAGCAAGTCTATCGCTGTGCACACACATGCCTAAGTAAATGTGCATAATGGAAGACAATGCCTGTACTATTTATAAAATCATGTCTGGTTTTTCTTGCCAAGAACCCATTTGAACTCCCACAGTGAAGCGTGCGATGAGGTGACTCCCCTGGAATGCTCTAGTCCTCCAGCTCATCCACACTGTCCTTCCTCAACTCCCAACTCAGGAGGCTTAATCACTCAGGGTCATGGTTCCAGTTACAATGAGTGCTGCTGCAACCTCAAGTAATTTTTTAGATGAGAAACTCCCATACCTGTCCCCCGCTCCCTCTTTTTTTTTTTTTTTAAATATATTTTATTAATTTTTTACAGAGAGAAAGGGAGAGGAATAGAGTTAGAAACATCAATGAGAGAGAAACATCAATCATAACCCTCACTGGGAAGGTGCCCGCAACCAAGGTACATGCCCTTGACTGGAATGGAACCTGGGACCCTTGAGTCTGCAGGCTGATGCTCTATCCACTGAGCCAAACTGGCCAGGGCCCTGCTCCCTCTTTAAGACTTAAATGAGATTAAGACTGAGCTAGTAAGGGTGACAACCTCACACAACCCTGCTTTCAAAATTCACTTCATCAGAAAACTTCTTACTGCTTAAAGAGCCCTTCCTCTGGAGAACCAGGCAAACCCTGGTGTAGACAGACTGCTGACCAGGCTGCTTCAAAGAACACGCAGGGCTCTCAAAGGAGGGTTGCAATTCTAACTCTGACATGTGCTGGTCCTGTTCTGAGCTAACTTAGTTTCAAAGCGGGGTGGAAGGGCAGCACTCTGGTAATGACTCTTGACATGAATTTTCTATCTTCTGTAACCAAGTCTCTTTCAAAGACCATCCATTTAAACAGTGGCAGTGCCAGCCTCTAGGTGAAGGTTGTGGGAAACAGGGCAGAAGCACTTTACCAGCTCCAGAAGGGCCAAGCAGCCCCATGTGGCCAAATGAACAGATAGGGCTGTGTCACCACCACCTAGAATGTGACAGCTGAGAGGGATGTAAGGGACCTGACCAAAGGCTCTCCCCTCATTAAACACACACAAGAGCACAGGGCCCAGTTGAGGCTAAAGCCACTGCCTTTAGGTTCCTTTCCCCGCTGCTACCTTCCCTCTATGGTTGACAGCACCTCCCAGGAGCACGTGGCAGAACTGACCTCCCGAAGAGCCAGACTCACCTCCAGCGTCTCCTCCGCAGTGCAGCCAGGCTGCTGCTGCAGCTTGCCCGTGTTTAAGGCTTCAATGTACTCATCACATTTTTTGTAGCCAGCGTTCAGCAACTCATATTTGGCCTTTAGCAGCCCTTGACCAGGTGTGACATCACCAATCCCAATTGAGAATCCACGATTTGCTGTGAATAGTTAGTTGATAGGTAAAGCAAGAAGAGAGAGTATGGATGTCAGTCAAATTACTATGTTGAAACAAGTTTATATCTTCAGAGAATCTGTCATAATTAAATTACATTAAAAATTACTGAATCAAACAAAAAACTTACTATATCAGTCCCTAGGGAGTGACACAATCCAGACTAAGACTCACTTCTCTCAGAGACCTTACAATTTAGTGGGAGCACGGTATGTCCCACTTACCTATGGAACATCTGACTTCTGGTTCTTGAATAACATCATAGGGACTCAGATTCTGCCCCACGTGCCCAAATTCTGGTGTCTCTTTTCAGAAATCATCCCAAAACACAGAGACAAAGAAATAAATGTAAACTCCATCTTGCTGGAACTATGCACCATCAATAATCCTAGCACCAATATATGTAGGAAGTGAGCAGATGGGAGGTTGAAAGTAAGATGCCTAAGTGGCTATAGAAAGGAGGACCAATGGAAAGGTTCAAAAGCTAGTTCACCAGGCTTTGCAAATGCTAGAGCTGGTGTATGTTTTGGGAACAGAGAAACCCAGAGTAAAGTCTGCACAAAACACAGGCCCAGGGCCTTTTCCCTGTGGGAGATGAGAGTTTACTACCCAAACAAATGGAAGTAGAGAGTCTGGATTGAGGGGTACTGAGTGCAGACAGATAGGGATGGCTGACAATCAGGCACTGAGGGGAGGTCTTCATAGTCCATGGCGAAGGTTCCTTAGCCCCTTTCCTAGTCCAGCTCCCAGAATTCCAGCAGCCAGGTCTCCGTCTTGGGGAAGGAGGTTGAGATTGAAAGATGTCTCTGGAGAAAAACATTACTAATAGGGATATTGGGTAGTTCCTCAATCAAAACTCTGGTTTCCAGCTCAATTAATAAACTGAGAGATCAGCCAATCAGCTCCATTTCCAATCAGTGTTTTTGTGCCTCATTCATAAAATATGACTGACTGCCAGAGAACCAGATATTAGAGGAAACTCATTACCATGGAAGACAGAAGACAGTAAACACACAGAAAAAAGAAACTAAAAGAATATTCAGGGAGTAAATAAAATAAAACTGAGTAATATTCTCTCACAGTGATAGAGATGATATATCTGAGGAGTAAGTTTAGGAAGCTTTGCCCTAACCTGTTTGACTCCATGGATAGAACATTGGCCTGCAGATTGAAGGGTCCCAGGTTTGAGTCTGGTCAGGGGCCTGTATCTTGGTTGCAGGCTCCTGACCCTGGTTGGGGACATGCCAGAGGCAACCAATTGATGAGTCTCTCTCACATCAGTGTTTCTCTCTGTCTCTCTTTCCCTTTCACTTTCTCTAAAAAGCAATGGAAAAAATATCGAGTGCAGATTAAAAAAAAACAGGAAGCCTTAAGAAAAAACGGAGCCCGGCCAGTGTACCTCAGTGGTTGAGCATCAACCTAGGAATCAAGAGGCCACTGGTTTGATTCTTGGTCAGGGTACATGCCAGGGTTGTGGGCTTGATTCCCATAGGAGGCAGATGATCAATGATGTTTCTCTCTCATCAATATTCCTATCTCTCTATTCCTTTCCCTTCTTTTCTCTCTTAAAAACAACAACAACAATAAAAACATATTTAAAAAAAAAGAAAAGAACTACCTAAGGGTAAAAACAGTGGTTGGAAATTAAATATATGATAGTGAAAAGTTTGTTTAAATTAATAGAAGTGTTAAAAAATAATATAAAATCAGAAATAAAAAAGTAAACAAGGAAAAAAGATTCAACCAGAGATAGTCAATCCAGGAGCTCTATTAGGTAATTAATAGAAGTGCCAAAAAGAAAGAACAAAAAGAAGCAAAGGAAAATACATTATCAGAAAAGTAATAGAAGAAAATTTTCAGAACTGAAGGACAAATAATTGTAGATTAAAAGAGTTTACGGAGTGCTCAGCACAACGAATGGTAAAATAACCCATACCAAAAAAGTACCACTGTGAACTTTCAGAATGCCAAAACCAAAGAGAGGATTCTTAACGTTTGCAGAATAAAAAGACAATTCAATACAAAAATTTGGGTATAAAAATGGAAATACACTTTAATAGCAACTCTGGCAGCTAGAATAGAATAGAGCAAAATGCTCAAAATTCTGAGGTTAAATAATTTTCAATTGACAATTCTATACCCAGCCAAAGAATCAATCAAGTGTATGAGTAGACTAAAGATGTTTGGGGGCAGTAAAGATCTCTTGACGCATGGCATGCTCAAAACACAAGCAAACACAGGAAATAGAACAGTGCCAGGGATAGTAGGAAAATACTGAGAAATCTGGTAGGACTGAATCATGGAAGGCCCAGAGGGTACAGTGAATGCAAGGCTCTTTATGTAATACAACCCTATCTGGTAGGCAATGGGGAGCCCTTATAGATTTGAGAAGAGACTGAAAAGCAATGCAAATGTGTAGCCCAGCCTAATTAGTCACTATCATATTCATTTCACTGAGGAAAGCATAATGTTTAGCTTGGAATAGATATGCTTTTCTCTGTGTGTGAAACAATAGCAGAAGAAACCCCTAAAACTTAGCAAATAAAGAATTAAAATGAGGAAGCTGAGATACTCACAGAGGTAGACAGGAGCCAGCCTGGCAAGCCTTGACATGGCATCGGCAGCTTCATTCTGTCCCCAGTCTCGCAGCAAAATATAAAAAATATTGTTCTTGGATCCTGATCCCAGTGTTCCTTTGTCCATGCTGCCACTCATTAGCTCACTGTTCTGGATAGTAACGTCTGCAAGGGTAACAGTGACTATGCATGTAACAGACAATTAATATACTTTTCTTCATTCCAAAAAGCATTGGAAGTAGTTGAGAAAACTTGTTTCCATATTTAAAGTTAAAGCAGAACAAATAGAAATTCTCCTCAAAAAGAGAAATCTTGTCTTTTAAAAAGCATTAAAGGGAGTTCATCAACTCCAAACCAGTATTATATGAAATGCTGAAAGATAGATACTCTTTAAGAAGAGGAAGAAGAAAAAAGGTAAAAGACAAAAAATTATGAACAACAAATACATATCAACAAGTAAATCTAAAAATTAAGTGAATTAAAAATTGATCAACAGAATAAACTGGTGAATATAATAGAATCAGGAGCACAGAAAGGGAGTGGACTGATAATTCTCAGGGGGAAAGGGGTGAGGGGTGTACAGGGAGAGACTGCACAAAAATCATACACCTAAGGATGAGGTCAACGGAGGGAGGTAAGGGTAGAGGAAGGGGTGGGAGCCAGGTGGAGGGGAAAAAAAGAGAAACAAATGTAATAATCTGAATAATAGTTAATTAAAAAAAAAAAGCATTAAAGGCCCAATTAGTTACCTTACAGTCCTAACTCTGAAATGTACTAGTTGACCCTCATTCTCTTCATCTGTGAAAGACAGTATTAAGCACTTGCCATCTCTATGTCATGGGGATATTTGGGGCATCAATGACATTGTATATAGCAAAGTGCTTTGTAACCAAAGTATAGAGTACTGTTATTCATCCAAGATATTGGAAACCAACAGGGGCACCATCATGAAGAGCTTATGCAACAAAAATAAGTGAAAATCTTATCTAGAAATAAACAAAACACAATCTAAAACATCAAGCTAGCCCTAGCTGGTTTTGCTCAGTGGATAGAGCGTCAGCCTGCAGACTGAAGGGTCTTAGGTTTGATTCTGGTCAAGGGTACATACCCAAAAGACAAAAGAGGAAGAATAAAAGGAATTGCATTAAATGGCAGGATCAAATAGGGCTGGGGGTGGGAGTAAGCAATCAATGTGTCTCTCTAACATCATAGTTTCTCTCTGTGTGTCTCTCTTCCTCCATTCTACTCTCTAAAAAAAAAAAAAAAAAAAAAAAATTCTATGGAAAAATATCTTTGGGTGAGGATTAAAATAAATAAACACCACGATGCTTTAAAAAAATAATAAAAACCAAATAAAACAAGCCAAAATAACTAAAAATCCTGGGAGTTTATTTTCAAAGTAATGATTATAAATCTGAGAAAAATCAATGCTCTATAAAACAATTCACCTTCATTACAAGATAGTAGAAACCTTGACCTTCAGAGAGACTCCAGAGTCCATTTCCTGTCACAGGCCTTGCTAGCAAAGCCCATTCTTGCTAGCAGCCTAAGATAAACTAAGGAGCTCATGCCGGAAAGGAAATGCTGGCTCGATGGCACTGGTCTGTAGATCAAATTTTGAGCTGCATTCATCTACATGACTCAGTTGGCTTGCACTTACTAGTAAATAAATTTCACTATTACATCTGATCTTCACGTTATCAAAAAATTTACTAACCAGGTGAGGCAGGGAAGAAAACTTCGTAATTTTTGTTATACATTTTAGTCATACTTTTAGTCAATGAACACATTTTTTGGACATAAAGTAAGAAATTAGCTGGAACCGGTTTGGCTCAGTGGATAGAGCATCAGCCTGCGGACTGAAGGGTCCTAGGTTCGATTCCGGTCAAGGGCATGTACCTTGGTTGCGGGCACATCCCCAGTAGGGGGTGTGCAGGAGGCAGCTGATCAATGTCTCTCTCTCATCGATGTTTCTAACTCTCTATCCCTCTCCCTACCTCTCTATAAAAAAAATCAATAAAATATATTAAAAAAAAAAAAGAAATTATATGCCTTAAGTAATGAACCTCTGGTTGATGAAAAAATCAACAAAAAACAACCTGGATAAACAAAAGAGGCAGACTAAAAGAAATTGCATTAAACGACAGAAACGAAACCAATGTCCCTCAATAAATTTAATCATGACCAAAAAAAAAAAAGACTGAAACTAGTCACTTAAGACAAAATGCATGAAGTAAAAAACATTCTAATCACTGGCCTATGTCTCTACAGGATCTCTATTTTAGAGGAATAGAAAATCACATCTAAGCCCAGCCAGCGTCGCTCAGTGGTTGATTATTGACTTATAAACCAGGAGGTCACAGTTCAATTTCTAGTAGAGCACATACCCAGGTTATGGGCTCCATTCCCAGTGGGGGGCGTCCAGGAGGCACCCAATCAATGATTCTCTCTCATCATTGACGTTTCTATCTTTCTCCTTCTTTGAAATCAATAAAAATATATTAAAACAAAACAAGAAAATCACATTTGAGAGGGAATTATCAGCTATATTTCCTTAAAGAACAAATTTGCTGCCTCAGGCTAAGGCTTTCGAAAAACACTGAATTTGCTTTTCTGACTTCTCCCTCCCCCATTTGCATTAACTCACAGGAATCATTGACACAGAGGTCTTCTCCTTTGCCACAGTACTGCTTGCCCTTGGTTCGAAGGTTGGCCCTCACTGGATTGTCATCACTAGGTCTGAGGATGACACTGAAGATCTGCTTTCCTGTCCACAAGGTGACAGGCTGGAGGAGGAAAGGAAGGCAGAGCATCAACCGGCCAAGCCTGTTCTTGACCACCTTTCATGTAAATAAGACAAGACTACAGCGATCACATGCAAACCCAGCACTGGCTCGAGTACATCCATATGGGCATATGAGGATGGAGACACAAACACACCTGCATACACACACACACAGAGCTCCTGCACAAACCTTTAATATTGTAGGAGGTGGGAGCCGAACTTTAATTTTCTCATCCTTGCCCACCAGTATTGAAGCAATGATTTGACATGCCTTGGCTCGGTCAAAGAAAGTGTCCTTAAGAGTAAGGAGATAGGCCCCTAAAAGTGGTAAACACACACATATAAAGGAATGAAACTGTGAGAAAATCACATTTCAATTTTAAAATTGAGGTTTCTATCGGCATCTCTATTGATGTTTTTATCTCTTTCTCCCTTCTTCTCTGAAATCAATAAAAATATATCAAAAATAAATATGGACTATTAATAAAAAAGTGACAAAACATACAGCTGCTTACTGGCTCTCCCCTCTGGCTAGAATTTAGGCTCCATGAGTAAAAGGAGTTTGATTTACTCACTGCTGTATCTCCAGGGCTTAGACACATGTTTGGTCTATTCAGGAGCTCAACAAATGCTTGTTGATTCAATGAATAATCAACCATTACAAAATATCTCCAACAGGGTCATAGTTAAATTTAGTAAACAAACAGTAAAATTAAATGCAGGCAATCAAATAGCTTTGCAAGTTCTCATATAAAACCATTGCGAATGAGAACCATTGTTCCACAGTCTCCTTTTAAGTGAATTTCATAAACCCACCTGTTAGAAAATCCTGAATAGCAGCAATTAGTGGTTCTCCGTTCCTTGGAGTTACAAGATTTGCTTTAGTCTAAAGGGAAAATGGATACAGTAAGTTAGCCATCTTTGGAGACATGATGCAGTCCAAAGATCTGCATGCCAAGGCTGAGAAATCGAAGCCAGGGGCCTTAAGCCCAGTTTTGTCACTAATATCCATGTCCTTGTCTGTCGAGCAGAGAAAAGAAATACCAGCAAGACAGACCTCAGAGGTTCCTACCAGCACTAAAGTAAAATACCGAATTAAGTTGTTTCAGATTCCTGTAAAGAACTCTACCATCTAAGACTTTATTGTTTTTAATAAATGCACTTCTCCAAAGAAATGCGTAATAGTAAGTAGTATTGTGTCATCTTTGAAATGAATCAATTCCACACTTCTTCACAATGATGTTCAATTTCTCTTGAGACAAAAAGTTCTAACAACAAACAATTCAGCAACAAGATTGAACTAAAATTCGCTTCTTTTCCGACGAAACACCAAATGGCGGATGACGCCGGTGCTGCGGGAGGGCCCGGAGGCCCCGGGGGCCCCGGAATAGGAGGTCGCGGTGGCTTCCGAGGAGGATTTGGTAGCGGCATCCGGGGCCGGGGTCACGGCCGGGGTCGGGGCCGAGGCCGCGGAGCTCGTGGAGGCAAGGCCGAGGACAAGGAGTGGATCCCTGTCACCAAGCTGGGCCGCCTAGTCAAGGACATAAAGATCAAATCCCTAGAAGAAATCTATCTATTCTCCTTGCCCATCAAGGAATCTGAGATCATTGACTTTTTCTTGGGGGCATCCCTCAAAGGTGAAGTGTTAAAGATCATGCCTGTGCAAAAGCAGACACGTGCTGGCCAGAGGACCCGGTTCAAGGCATTTGTCGCCATTGGGGACTACAATGGACATGTTGGTCTGGGTGTTAAGTGCTCAAAGGAAATAGCCACTGCCATCCGTGGAGCCATTATCCTGGCCAAGCTCTCTATTGTACCCGTGCTGCAAGGCTACTGGGGAAACAAGATTGGCAAGCCCCACACGGTTCCTTGCAAGGTGACTGGTGGCTGTGGCTCTGTACTGGTGGTCTCATCCCTGCCCCAGGGGTACGGGCATTGTCTCAGCCCCTGTGCCTAAGAAGTTGCTGATGATGGCTGGAATTGATGATTGCTTACACCTCGGCCAGGGGTTGCACTGCTACCCTGGGCAACTTTGCCAAGGCCACCTTTGATGCCATCTCTAAGACCTACAGCTATCTCACCCCGCATCTCTGGAAAGAGACTGTGTTCACCAAGTCTCCCTGTCAGGAATTCACTGACCATCTTGTAAAGACCCACACCAGAGTTTCTGTGCAGAGGACCCAAGCTCCAGCTGTGGCCACCACATAATTTTATACAAGAAAAATAAAGTGATTTAAGCCTGCTAAAAAAAAAAAAAAAAAAAAAAAAAAAGATTGAACTAAAATTCAATGAGTGCCACATTGGGCAAAAAAGGAAACCGTTGTCCAACATACGGGTAGGTTCTGTGCCAGAGTGCACTGTGCACTTGCGGGTATTCTGGGCCTCCTCACCCACAGTGAAAGGCCTTCCAAGGCAGAGACCTTGCCTGCCTTCTTCTGAACCACTACCCAGAGCAGTGATCTGCACCTGGGCAGGATACAGCTGCTCACTTCTGCTTAAGAGAATTTCTCTGGGTTGGATAGCAAGTCTGGGTGGGAGCAGAGTGTGCAAGCCCAAGATGTGCACATTTTTGAGAAGTTTCCTGAGCAATTTGGGCCACATTTAAGCTAGAGCCCCAGAACTGCTGAATCAGTGCAGTAGATCAGCAGTTGCCAAACGGCAGTCCATGGACCACTGGTGGTCCATGAGGTCCAAAAGGTTGGCAACCATTGCAGAAGGCAACTTTCTCACAGAAACTGAGGGATTTGTCCAAATAGTTAACTATGGATTCTTCCACCCAATATCCTTGAAACCTGTGTTTTATTGTTTTCGTTTTTAACCAATGAAATATGTTGTTATAACAAAATGTCTAACAAAAAGGATCTATAATAGCAAAGTCAATGGCAAAGTCTAACTATTTGGCTGCAGGCTGATAACTATTATCACTGGTAACATTCTAAACATTACTTTTTAATTACAAAAATAAGATATATCCATTAAAAAATCTAAAAATATAGACCATAAAAAAATCAAAACTCAACGTGTCGAACTGCCAAGCAAAAACAACTATTGTTTTAAGATTTTGTATATAACCCTTCCAACTTTTTACTATAAACGTTTTTACAAATACACAGGCAACTACTTATCAAACAACTATATATACAACTTGTCATAATTTAAAAAAAATGTTTTTTTGATTTTTTATAGAAAGGAAGGGAGAGGGATAGAGAGTTAGAAACATCGATGAGAGAGAAACATCTATCAGCTGCCTCCTGCACGCCCCCTACTGGGGATGTAACTGCAACCAAGGTACATGCCCTTGACCGGAATCGAACCTGGGACCTTTCCGTCCGCAGGCCAATGCTCTATCCACTGAGCCAAACTGGTTTCAGCATTGTCATAATTTTTAAGAGAACACCAAGGGTTTCGTTGTATGGATGTGACATAATTTAACAAAACCAATTTTTTTTTTCTGGGCATTACTTGTGTTCTGTGATTGCAAATAATTTTGCAAGTCTAATTACTTCCTCTGGAGAGCTTCCTAGAAATGAGAGTGCCTGTCAGGAAGAATCACTGTACTGACCTATTCACCTTTTGACTATAGGAGCACAGAACAAGAATTCATTCATGGCTATCCAGCCTCCACCAACCACGTATCCACCAATCATCTTGACCATCAACCACCAATTCCCAACACGGCACTCATCACCATTACTAGATACCAGGACACAGGAGAAAACAGATTATGTTCTTGCTTCCCCAAGTGCAATTGTACCACAGAGGGCCTTTGTAGCTGCTGCTCTTCTGCTTGAATTAATCTTTCCCTGACAGACCCTGGTTCATGTTACCATTCTAGTGGACCTCCTAGACTATTCTAAAACAGGACCCCCTTCATGCTCTTTCATCCTTATCCTGCCTGATCTTTTTCTTCCTAGCACTTATAACCACCTGATGTTTTATATTTTTTACTAGAGGCCTGATGCATTAAGATTCGTGCAAGAATAGGCCTTCCTTTCTCTGGCTGCCTGCACTGCCTTCACTCTGGCCTGGAGCCACCTTTGGCCTCTCACCTTGTTGTGTCAATTTGCATATTCCCTCCTTATTGGCTGTGGGCGTCACGATCTTTGTCACAGAGTTACAGTCAATTTGCATATTTCATTTTTATTAGATAGGATTCTCTCCCTCTCCCCACATTTGAATAGAAGAAAAGCAAGAACGTGACTTCCCCATTCACTGCTATGTTCCTAGAAGAGTGCTTGGCACACATTAATGCTCAATCAGCATCAACTAAACCTTTTTAATAGGCTGAGAAGTCCAGAGAAATAATTCAAATTAAGACTTTAGCCTAAACTGGTTTGGCTCAGTGGATAGAGCATTGGCCTGCAGACTGAAAGGTTCCAGGTTTGATTCCAGTCAAGGGCATGTATCTTGGTTGCGGGCACATCCCCTATGGGGAATGTGCAGGAGGCAGCTGATTGATGTCTCTCTCTCATTGATGTCTCTAGCTCTCTGTCCCTCTCCCTTCCTCTCTGTGAAAACTCAATAAAATATATTAAAAAACAAACAAACAAAATAAGACTTTAAATGCACAAAGATGGCCCTTGAAGGACTAATTCTCAAGATAAAACAAGAAAAGCATCTTAAGTTTTCAACATCAGAGGGAAGATGAGTCATGGTGTGCTAACGTGGTGAAATGCTATAAAGCCATTATGATCAATCACCAGGACTCTACCGCAGTGGGTATTTATAATACGTTAAGCAGAAAAAAGGAAAACAAAGGCTATTTAACCATGACAACAACCACCTATATTCATAGATAATGAACCAACTGATAGAGGTGGAAGTAAATAAAGGTGTGATGTGCAGAAACTGTACCTTATTTAAATAACTTTCATTACTTTGCTAGAATGTTTGAATAAGAATCAATGTTGCAAAAAAGTTGAAGACTTCGGCTTATTTAGCACATAAATTTCTCAGAATTATTAAATTCTCCAAAGGATAATTTAAACATGTATAAACAATACATGATAAATTAAATATTTCATTTATCAGAAAAGATATGTCACCCAGCTAGAGTGGCTGAGTGGTTGAGCTGGATTGATTCCCAATCAGGGCACATACCTGGGTTTGCAGGTTTGATCCCCAGTAGGGGACAGGCAGGAGGCAGCCAATTGATGATGTTTCTCTCTCACTGATGTTCCTACCTCTCTATCTATCCCTCTCCTTTCCCCTCTCTCTAAAAATAAATAAAAACGTATTTTAAAAAAACAAAAAGATATGTCAATTCCTGCCATGAAGAATTCTAGCAAAGGCTATGAATGTAGCCTCTGCTTCCTATCCCACCAAATCTACATGGACTTTTAACATTTAATAGATCTGCTTGCAGAACCTAATCGACTTTACTTCAAAATCACCCTAAACCAAAATAGATTAGAAACATCATATTAGAAATAGTATTTTTGGAGGAAGGAACACTTAAAACTACAAGATACATCTGTTCATAATATAGAAAACTAGAATACTAGAAAAAAGAAAGATCTAAGTTCTAAAACCCAACAGGTGGGGCCGTTAAGTTTAGGAGGGAGGAGCCTACCCAGCAGGCACCGGGGACACTGTGCTATGGTGAGTTCAAGAGCAAACAGCATACACAGTGCAAGAGTTAGAGCCCAACTGTGGTTTCTCAGGACCCAAGCACCAGCCTCACTCATCATTAGACTCCCCTGGCACCAAATTGGCATGCCTACCCGCTAACAATAAAATGGTGATATGAGTCATTACAAAAATGACTGTTTTGCGTGCCCTTCAGAAGACAAAGAAGTATTGCTACATTTTGGGAAGGTTTCCATTCAAAATGTTCAATACAATATATTGGTGCTTAAAGAATCTTTAGCTACTACAAAATCCATGTATATAGAACCATCTTTTCCCATGATACCCAACAGGCGATGGCTACGGTCTCTCATCTTTTCATAAATAGTACTCACATATACATTTTCTCTCAGGAACCCACATTGTAGATCAGGAAACATCAACTCCCCCCAATAAGCCCCTATTATAGACACTAACTCATTTAAATACTAAAAGGTGTTTCCCAACAGAGCCCAATCCCTTTCCTTCCCTCATGGAGCTATAAGATGGGCTGCACCACCCTACCTACCCCCATTAGAACAAGGGCCTCTGCTTTAGCTTCTTCTGTTTGTGGAAGATGAAGATTCATCTCATCGCCATCAAAATCTGCATTGTAGGGTGTGCACACACACTCATTAAATCTGAAGGTCCGATGGGGCTTGACCCTGGCCTGTGGAACACAAAACAAGAGGAGGGCTTAGTCACTGATCCAAAAACTTCTTAGTTATTAAAAAATGGCTTCACAGAAAACTAGGAAATGTAGATTAAGGAAATAAATCTCTGGAGCAGTGGTTCTCAACCTTTCTAATGCCACAACCCTTTAATAGTTCTTCATGTTATGGTGACCCCAACCATAAAGTTATTTTTGTTGCTACTTCATACTGTAATTTTGCTATTGTTATGAATAGTAATGTAAGTATTTGTGTTTTCCGATGGTCTTAGGCGACCCTCCTAGTGGTTCTCAACCTGTGGATCAGGACCCACAGGTTGAGGACCACTATTATAGAGCCCAAGACCATCGGAAAACACAGATACTTACATTACGATTCATAACAGTAGCAAAATTATAGTATGAAGTAGCAACAAAAATAATTTTATGGTTGGGGTCACCACAACATGAGGAACTATATTAAAGGGTCGTGGCATTAGAAAGATTGAGAACCACTGCTCTAGTGTGTTCAGTTAGGTGACACATGTCACCTGTGGACTCACTCACCACAGCCAATGTAGGAAACTTGTTTTACCTTTGGAGACAAAACACCAGCACTAGAGCCACAAGAAGGGCGCCCGGCCCATGACATCACAGTTTGTAATCAGTAAAATTTATAGCAGTTAATTAAAACACACAGACTATATAAACACATGAGTTTATAATGACAATGAAGGAAGGAAAATACAAAATAAGCAAATAAAGAACCTAAAACAACGGAACGGGAAGTAATTGAGCACCAACTTTTTACTTCCCAAACTGATAATAAAGGAAAAAGAATTAGGTATGTAGGCTGCTTTTCCTTTATGAATTGTATTTCTAGATAATCAGCTAGCTCTGGTTTTTTAGTACAAGGATCCTTTGTATTAAATATGAAATGAATGATAAATGTCACCACTTTGTAGCTCTAATGAAATAATGTAGGCAATGATCATAGATGAATGAAACTATTAGAAAAAAGGTTGCTGAAATTGGTTTGGTTCAGTGGATAGAGCGTTAGCCTGCGGACTGAAAGGTCCCAGGTTTGATTCGGGCACATCCCCAGGAGGGGGCGTGCAGGAGGCAGTTGATTGCTGTTATTCTCTCATCGATGTTTCTAACTCTTTATTGCTCTCCCCTCCTCCGTAAAAAATCAATAAAATAAATAAAAAAAAAAGAAAAGAAAAAGGCTGATGAGGAACCTTTCGAAGAAGAAAGATGACTCCTTATACTTTTCAGCTTAAGTAAGAGAGGGACATTCAGATAACACGTGCCTCCTCAAATAAGCCCTCCTGGAAGCAGCCCGCACCACCCACAGCCATTCTTGTCAAAAAGCTGAACCTGAATCTGATCATGTCTTGAGAGCTAATTTCCAGTTTACAGAAATACAAGGAAGAATGAAGAAACACTTAACTCCATATCTATACAAACTGAGAGCATGGGACATTCTCTAAGACAAATAACGTGGTTTTTTCAACAATGACATTACAATTTAAAAAAGGAGGGAGGACTATTCCAGATCAACAGAGACCTTAGCTATGTATCATCCAAATGTAACATGTAGACTCTGCATCCTGATCTGAACAAACCAGCTGCAAGATTTTTGAGGCTCTGGGGAAATCTGACTGAACTGGGCACTAGACACTGCCAAATAGAGTGACTGTTCATTTTGTGAGGTGTGATAATGGCACTGTGGTTACTGTGTGCATCTTACACAGTAAACTGAACACACATGGAAAAAAGACCGGGCACCTGGGTTCATCAAAGAAAAAAGGAATATATGCAAGTGAGGCCAAATCAAGAAAACTGAATAAAGAGGAGGGGAATATAAGAGTTCACAATAGTATTCTTTGAATATTTAAAAATATTCAAACAAAGAAACCAAGATGGTGGCATAGGTGAATACCTAAACTACTGCCTCGCATAACAATTTCAAAACTACAACTAAAAGACAGAATGGACATCATCCAGAATCACAAAAAAGTTGGCTGAGTGGAAATTTTACAACTAGAAGGAAAGAGAGGGGCTCACAGAGACTCTGAGGAGCTGCAAAGAGCTGAAGTATGGAGACACACGGTTGGAGAAAGCGGGTGCCAGATTGCCTGGCTGGCTTCCTCTGGCGGGAGTGAAATGGAGACTCCCAATTGCACTGAACCCCTTATCCTACGGCCCTGAACCCCAGGTTCAGGCGAGACTCACACAGGGAGAGTCTAGACTGTGAAAAGGAAGGAGTGTACGGAAATTTACGGGAGCCACGAAAGGGCAGATGACTGGGGGAGCACACAGCACTGCATGCAGAAGACGGACTGCTGATTATGCTGCTGGCTTTCTCTAGTGGGCAAGAGACAGAGCCTCCCAACTGTGCCACTTCTAACTGCACTGAACCCCAGTTTCGGGCAAGACCCTGGGGACGCAGAATCATACGGGTCCAGGAGCGCACACTCAGGGGAGCAGGAAACACAGAGGTTTAGAGGCACTTGCGCGTGTGCATATAGGGGCTGCAACGATTACCGAGAGACACTTGAGACCCAGGGGCCGTGTAGGGCAGGGCTGACTGGAAGCCAAGGTGGTATAAGACTCCATTCCATCCAAGCTCAACAGAGAGGCTTTTGCAGTTTTGCAAGTCTTGTATCATAAGGCTGATTCCAACACAGAAGTTCTCCCAGCATTGTGAAAATGCAGAGACAAAGGCACAGATCACAAACGAAAGATATGGAGGAAAACAAACAACTAGATATAGAGTTCAAAACCATAATTATAAGGTTTTTTAAGAATTTCCTAGAAAAGATGGGTAAATTTAGTGAGATCCAAGAGGAGATAAAAAAGGACCAACTAGAAATTAAACATACACTGACTGAAATAAAAAATATATAACAGCAGACTAGAGGAAGGCAAGAATCAAGTAAAAAAATTGAAATATAAAGAATCAGAAAACACTCAACTGGAAAAGCAAGAAGAAAAAAGAATCCAAAAATGTGAAGATAATGTAAGGAGCCTCTGGGACAGCTTCAACAGTACCAACATCAGAATTATGGGGGTGTCAGAAGAGAAAGAGCAAGATACTGAAAACCTATTTGAAGAAATAATGACTGAAAACTTTCCACATCTGGTGAAAGAAATAGACTTATAAGTCCAGGAAGCACACAGAATGCCAAATAAAAGGAATCCAAAGAGGACCACACCAAGACACATCATAATTAAAATGCCAAGAGCAACAGACAAAGAGAGAATATTAAAAGCAGCAAGAGATGCCCTAACCGGTTTGGCTCAGTGGACAGAGTGTCGGACTGCGGACTTAGGGGTGCTGGGTTTGATTCCGGTCAAGGGCATGTACCTTGGTTGCGGGCACATACCTAATAGGGGACATGCAAGAGGCAGCTGATCGATGTCTCTCTCTCATTGATGTTTCTGACTCTTTATCCCTCTCCCTTGCTCTCTGTAAAAATATCAATAAAATATATTTTAAAAATAAATAAATAAATAAAATAAAAGCAGCAAGAGAAAAACAGTTAATTACCTATAGGGGAGCACTCATACGACTGTCAACTGATTTCTCAACAGAAACGATGCAGGCCAGATGGAGTGGCAAGAAATATTCAACGTGATGAATAGCAAGAACCTACAACCAAGATTACTCTACCCAGCAAAGCTATCATTCAGAATTGAAGGGGGGATGAAGAGCTTCACAGATAAGAAAAAGCTAACGGAGTTCATCAACACCAAACCAGTATTATATGAAATGCTGAAAGGTACTCTTTTAGAAGAGGAAGAAGAAAGAGGTAAAGATAAAAATTAAAAACAACAAATACATCTCTATCAACAAGTGAATTTAAAAATTAAGTGAATTAAAAATCTAATGAACAGAATAAACTGTTGAATATAATAGAATCATGAGCATAGAAAGGAAGTGGACTGACAATTCTCAGGGGGAAAGGGATAAGGGAGGTACAGGGAGAGACTGGATAAAAATCATACACCTATGGATGAGGACAATGCGAGGGGAGGTAAGAGTAGAGGGAGGGGTGGGAGCTGGGTGGAGGGGAGCAATGGGGGAAAAAGAGAAACAAATGTAATAAACTGAACAACAAGATTTGTTTAAAACAACAATAATAATAAAAATAAATAAAAATATTCAAATAAAAAATTTCTTAAAAAAAAAAAGTTCCAAAGATAAGCAGAAGCTGCTAGAAAAGGAGGGCTTCTGTTTCCCCCTAGATTTCATAATCATATCCTCATAAATCATAAACTGCTGCTTTGGTATTTCACTGTTAAGGTAAAGACTGACGCAATATATTCACAAACTACTGAAAAATGTTATCTAGAAAAACCCGACTTTCAGAGTCAGTTTAAACACTGTTTACAAATACTCATGGTTCAATGGCTTTGAAGATAGGAGAATTGATGAATATTTAACAAATTAATATTGCACCTCATTTCCATTTTAAATTTCCAGAAAAAGAAACTGCTGCTGTTGAAAAACGAAATCACACACACAAAAAAAATATATGGTTTAGAATTTTACTTGAAGAACTATTGCGAAGAGAAATATTTTAAGCATTTTAGTTTCTTAGTTAACACTAAGTTAAATCAAAAGTCAATTTTTATCATATCTATTTTACATAAATTTGTGCACACATATACATATATATTTAGTTTGCAAGTGAAATCATGCTAGTCACTTTTACACTAATTTTCAATTAGTTTCTCTGTTTAAGTGAATGAATATTACATTATAAATATTAAAAACACTGAAGAAAAACTTGAAATATAAGTTTTCCTCAAATTAAAAAGTGAGAGGAAAGGAAAAGCAGGCTATGAAAATCAGAGATTACTGGCAATTTTAATTTTAGAAGTCTGGAACTTAGCATTGTTTACAGCATATTTCCACTCCACAGAAAATCAGACCAGAAACTGCACACTCACCAGATGTGCCATGATGCTCAGCTTGTGCAGCGAGGGCTGCCGGTTGAACAGCACCACATCCCCATCTATGAGGTGTCTCTCCACAATATCCCCGTACTTGAGCTCCTGAGCCATCTTTTCCCTATTTCCGTATTTCAAAAACCTGAACACACAATAATAAACATGGTATGTGAGAGCAAAGTCTCCTCACCAACTTTCTCCCTCTGCATATCAGAATTCAAATTCTAAAATGATCATACAGTGGTACCTCCAGATATAAGTTTAATTCGTTCCGTAACGTTGCTCATATATCAAGTTGCTAGTATCCCAAAGCAAATTTCCAGGTTGAAATCAACTGAAATGCCGTTAATCCATTCCAGCCCCCAAAATGCCACCCCAGTTGTTCTTGTTACGTGTTTTTGAATAAGAAAAACGTATTTATAAATGACAAATATTATTAAAAACATAATAAAAGAGAATGTAAAGGAATAAACTGGCTTTATAAAGTGTATTTACCTACTCGTTACACTCTTAATGCTACACTTTATCCCTAAACTGAATGTAACTTAACTAATTTTCACTGAACTTAATTGCTACTGGTCTTTGGATTTTTGGCCAATTTAAAAAAAAACACGTGTCCAACGAGGTTTGCCTCTTCCTCCCTTTCAGAATGTTTCTGAAATGGGTGAGGCAAGTTTCATTGAACAGCTCCGATGCACGACCAGTAGCAACTTTTTCGGGGTGTTTCTTTTCCACAAAGTGTGACACCCTCTCCCGCATTCCTAAGATCTCCTTTATCTCACTTGTAGAGATCTCCTCCACCTCTGGCTCCTCCTCGAAACCAATTTCTTGGAGAACCTCGGCATGTTGCTGAGACTACACTTCTAACTCCTCTGTGGTGATTTCCAGAGAGTGCTCCTCGACGAGCTCATTCACGTCTCTCTCATCCACCTCCAGGCCCATGGATTTTCTCAGAGACACTCTCTCCTCCTCCACTGGCACCTCGGGTTCGAATCCTTCGAAGGTCCTTTCGGCTACGGCCTCAGGCCACAGCTTCTTCCATGCAGAGGTCAAAGTCCTCATTGTAACACCCAGCCAGGCCTGATCAATAATTCTGAGACATATCACGATGTTAAAGTGGTTCTTCCAGAACTCTTGAAGGGTGAGGTTTGTGTTCTCCGTCACCTCAAAGCAGGGCCAGAACAGGTACTTGATGGACAGCTTTTTAAAATTAGAAATCAACTCCTGGGCTACAGGATAGGAGTGGTGTTGGGAGGTAGATAGACAACCTTTATAAACTTGAACTCTTGGAGGAGTTAATCTTCGAGGTTCGGTGGGTGAGCAGGGAGCATTGTCAAGGACGAGGAGGGCTTGCATAGTTAGGTTGTTTTCCTGTAGATATTTCTTAACAGAAGGGCCGAAAACCAGGTTTACCCACTCCACAAAGAACTGCCTGGTGACCCATGCCTTCAGGTTTTCCCTCCACATAACTTGCAGTTTATCTTTTAAAATATTATGTGACTTAAAGACTCTGGAGTTTTCTGAATGGTTACAAGCAGAGGCTTGATCTTACAGTTGCCACTCGCATTGGCGCACAGTGCGAGAGTTAGCCTGTCCTTCATGGGTTTGTGGCATGGCATCGCCTTCTCCTCTGCCATTATATAAGTCCTATTCGGCATCTCCTTCCAGAAAAGCCCTGTCTAGTCTCAGCTGAAAACATGCTGGGGGATATATCCTTTGGCTTCTATCAGTTTGGAAAAAGTTTTGAGGTAATCTTCAGCTGCCTTCACATCTGAACTTGCTGCCTCACCATGCCTGATGATGGAGTGAATGCCGGACCTTTTCCTGAAGTTATCAAACCAGCCTCTACTGGCTTTAAATGAGTCTTTCGATGCTTCGTCCGTGGAAGTGCGCAGGGTCTGCTCCAGCAAATCACCATACATAGCTCGTGCCTTCTCGCATATGCCACCCTGTGTTAATGTATCTCCTTTAAGCTGCTTCTCCGTCACCCACACCATCAGATTCTTCATCTTTTCATGGAGAGAGCTACGGAGATTAGAAATTATTGTAATGCCCTTAGCTGGCATTATACCCTTTATCAACTCGTTCTGTTTAAGCACAGTGCATATCGTTGAAGTACTGCCTCGCCAAGTCAGCCACTCGCACACCTTGCTCATATTTTTCTATGATTTCACGCTTTAATTCAATAAACATCATCCTCTTCTGAGCACTGACCTTTCCACTCGCTTTCTTCGGACCCATGGTTATAAAAAGAAATGTGATAAAGTATGTAAATGCACAAAAGATGCTTTGACAACGAGGTAAACAAGCACACTGACAGAGGCGTGGGAAACTATGAGACGCCTGAGTCCCGGTAAACTAGTGGGTTGTGTGCAGCCGGCCGATCCGTGCAATTACTCGTATCTCAAATGTTGCTTGTATTTCAAAGCAAAAAAGCACTTGCACTATGGCTCATATCTCAAAAATCTCGTATATTAGGGTACTCGTATCTCGAGGTACCACTGTATTTCATTGACTCTAAGGTGCTCCCAGAGGCATCAATTAAACTAAGATGAGCTGATCGTAACAAACAGGTTAATGTATCCCAATGTGCTTTGTCCACCTATATCCAGTAACACTAAATGCTAGGAAACAAATGAGTACTTCATGTATATTCAATCACCAAATGGAGTAAATGGTGTACCTAGACTCACTGCAATTTAAACACCTATTTTCCACATGCTAAATACTCCCAAAACTGTACTCAGGACTGCATTCTGTGGCTAACCATGGCAACAGTGACCTTGGTCATGAGTTACACCCAGCTAGACTGGGAAAGCATTACCTTTTCATCTGTGTGTGTCTCTGCTGAATGAAATTGGCTCCTGGGTGAACTTCAGGTCCATTTTGAACCAGTTTCCTCAAAAAGTTAATGTTTGCTTTGTTTACCTGCAGGAACACAATGAGATACTATTAGATTATACTTCTGGTACACTTCAACTAGTTATTCAATACACTGAATTGTGCTTCAACCTTCACTTCCTTTGCGTGGTTCTAGAAGGGAGAACGGCAGTGCCTGTGCCTCCTGCTGCCTAGGGTCATATGTGTAATGCAAATGGATTGGCATACAGGAGCCCAGGTTCTAGTCTGAATTTGGTCACTCACTCCCTGGATGACATAGCCAAGTCCTTCACTTGCTTTTGGTCTCCCCATCAGAAAAGAATGTGGGCCAAGACCGGTTTGGCTCAGTGGATAGAGCATCAGCTTGCGGACTGAAGGGTCCCAGGTTCGATTCCGGTCAAGGGCATGTACCTTGCTTGCGGGCACATCTCCTCTGTGGGTGTGGAAGAGGCAGCTGATCGATGTCTCTCTCTCTCATCGATGTTTCTAGCTCTCTGTCCCTCTCCCTTCCTCTCTGTAAAAAATCAATAAAATATATTTAAAAATAAAAAAAGAAGAAGCGAGCGTGGGCTGGACTGATCTGTAGGAAGATTCGAGCACATACTGTAATCTTCAAAACAGGTAGCCACTTCACCTGCCATAATTTATCATGGGCTTCTAATACTTCAAAGTGGTAACACTAGCACAGAGGACTTGGTCTGCAACACTGTGTCCTACAACCTGTTGGACTATAGTCTCCTGGAACACCCATCTCAGAGCAGGAAACTTTGTATCATCAGTAACTCAACTGAGGACCCTCCCTATCAGTTTTACCAGAACCGTCTCTGATCTGGCCAATTATGAATCTAAGGCAAAGCCAATTAATAGCCTCCTGTTATTAGACCCTGTACAACTCTATTAAAAAAGGGCACTGTGCATTTTACACTCATGGTGAGTGTGCACTGAGGTAGAGTGGCACAGCCTTTCTGGTTGTGCATTAATAGCCTTAAAATGATCAAAGCCTTGACTCAGTGATTCTAAAGTTTTAAAATAAAAATCCATCCCGGCCTGGCCAGTTTGGGTCAGTAGATAGAGCATCGGCTTGTGGACTAAAGGGTCCTGGGTTCAATTCTGGTCAAGGGCACAAACCCAGATTGTGGGTTCGGTGCCCAGTGGAGGGGCATGCAAGAGGCAGCTAATCAATGATTCCCTCTCATCATCGATCTTTCTATCTATCTCTTCTTCTCCTTTTCTCTCTGAAATCAATAATATATATATATATGTATATATGAAACAATTCTTTCACTTAAAAAAGAAATAAAAATCCATCCCAAGAAAATTATTTGAATGTGGTATTTATCATTTAGCTCCTCTAAAACATGAGATATGAAGCAACATAAAGATGTTAAAGATGATAATGGGAAAAAAGTTGCAGAACAGTACACTTAATGTATCTGTGAGTACATACACAGTTCTGCTTATACATGCTGCAGATATTACATATAGCGATGCAACAAACAGGAAAGATATTTATACTAACACATACCAATTTGTGCACTGAGGGGAACTTCGGGAGATTTGTTTGTTGTTTGGAATCTTAAACTATAATGTAAAGGACTGGATTCAAAACACAAAATCAAGCAGATGAATGGTACTTACTTTCTCAGGAAAAGTTAGAATTTTGGCCACATGAACTGGCACAGCTACCTCATCAATCCGGAGATTGGGGTCAGGGGAGATGACAGTTCTGCCAGAAAAATCCACCCTCTTTCCTGAGAGATTGCCTCTAAATCGACCTAAATAAATAAAAATGTGTCACAGGTCTCCATGGCACAAGGTGTACTATTTGGGGTAATGTGGGCAGAAAGAAGAAGGAAAGTCTGTGATTCCCAATGAGATAAGCTGGACATGCACTTGAAAACAAGCAAGCAAGCAAGCAAACAAAGGCAGGAAACTGTTCCCTGCACGTTTTGTTGGCAACATACCCTGTTTTCCCTTCAGGCGCTGGACAAAACCCCGGGTCCATTTCTTGGGCGCCATGTTAAGGGGGATGCCCGAGAGTTCGCTGTTGATGTAGAGGGCACACTGTAGCTGCAAGAAGTCCCAGTCTTCCATGATCATCTGGGTCTTGGCTCCTGATATCCGATGCTAAAAAGGAGCAGAGAAGGAACAGAAACGCACCTCATCATCTTGACCCTCTCGCTCACAAGTGTTTGCATAGAGACACTCTCAAATGTAGGAGTTGCCAATGCTAATGGGAAGCACTGACCTTTTTAATGACATCATTTAGGAAAATGATTTCTGTCAATTTCATTGTCAGATCATCTTCATTGGTGCCAGACTTCAAATCACTCACGACGGAGGGTCTGATGCACAAGGGGGGCACTAAAAGTCGAGTGAGAATCAAATCGGAGGGCTTTCCAGCTTCTGGATTCATCAGAAGAAGAGGAACATCTTCAGCTGGGATTTGCTTAAATAAATTCAGAACTACTAAGGGATTCAAGTTTTCCTATGGACAGGAAAGAGACATTAATTTCCATAGCTTGGGTAAGGGCTTATTCTCCATACTCTCCAGCCTACTCAACACTTAGAATCTAAGTGTAAATGATGACAGATTTCTGCTAATATGCTATGTTGTGAGAGCCCTTAAAATATGCAAGCCTTTTATTCGAATTATTTAAATCAATAATTCCACTTCTCATAATTATTCCAAAGGTGATGATTAAAAATTAATAATATAAGGTTATGTTCACTAAAACTGTTCTTAATAGTGAAGTTGGAAACAACCTGGCTGACAGGTTACTGGCTAGATAAAATCATACATCAAAAATTATGAAACCATTAAAAAAATAAAAGACCCTATAGAATGTAGCTATTGCCATGAAAGATGTTCACAAAATACTGGTAAATGAAATAAGCATGTGTACAATATGATCTCATTTAGGATGTACGTCTACACAAAAAAGAGGAAATGCAAGAGTTTACCAAGGTTTTAACAGGGCTGTCTTTCAGTGAGTGAAATTATAATCATCTTGCTTCTATTTTTACATTTAAATTTTCTGTAGTGAACTCACATTGGTCTCTATTAACTTCATTTAATAGAAATGCCATGCTGTAACAATTTACTCATAATGTAAGAACTAGGTAAATTATCAGATAGTCAAAGATCAAAGGTAAGAATGATGCTTGTTTCTTGTTGCTGCCTACTGATTTTTCCTGGAATCAAAGATCAGGTCACTGCGAATATATCCTACATGCAGAATTTGCTCTGCATAACTGAATGAGAAGGGGAAGAAAGTTAAGGAAGAAATGTCTGGACAGCTACTGCCCTCAGAACAGTGCCGCAAAAGAAACTTACTGCTGTCCCATCCTGGAGGAATTAGCAGTAAAGTCGGGGAGAAGGAAGCTTTTCCAATCCACATCCTCACCTCAAAAAAGAATTCCCTTCCTCCGTTTCCCTGTCTCCCAGCAATGGGCACCTTACTACCACCTGTAGCAGTTAGTGGGGGAATCTAAAACTGTTCATAGCATTCTAAGAAAGGGATGAAGGCCAGCCATCCCCTGAAGTACCAGTCAGCACTAGACGAGAATATCACAGGCTGAAGGCCATCCAGGAGGGCAGGACTGGCAAGAGTCTGGAAGCCATTTCTCTGAAAGAGCAGCTACTCGAAGCTGGTGACTTATTCAACAGGAGGCAGAAATCAGGGACCCATAAAGACAGCAGAGGACTGTCCTGCACAGGGCAGAGCATCCTAGCAGCTAGAGCTCTAGTGTGGGCTGCTTTCAGGTGGTGGTGAGGGAACATGCCTGGCAGGATGGCAGCCAGAGCAGTCTGTCACCCAGTATACCAGGGATATCATGGAATGCATTTCACCTGATGGGAAGGGAAGACTGATGGCATCTAAAGAGGTACTTTGTCGACAGGTCCACCAATCCCTGGATTTGCATTATAATCAGGAGTGGACAAATACTAGTCTTCCGGGGATAGAGTCCAGAGGTTCAATTCAATTCCTACACGGTGTGTAACCCAGACTCAATCTTGCTGTGCTGCCCATAAAGGCACAGTGTTCCACTTTCCTGAAAAGGAAATGAACTGGAGCCAGTTGATGATCTCAGAAACCCTGCCAGGCTCCAAACACCATAACTGGCATCAAACAAGACCTCAGAAACATGGATCTTGTTAGGGACCAAGCTTAAGTAGAAGAAACCACCAAAAGTACATGACAGAGCACAAGTTATACAGGATAAAGAAGTTGTACACATGGGAGAGACAAGGCTATATCAAAGGGGGTCCAGACAGCAGAGGCTGCACAGAAGCAGTGAAGGGCTGAGAATTCTGGTGACGCCAAGGAGGGAAGGGAGGCATTATTAAGCTGAAGGGATACTGAGTCTGAGCACAGGCAGAGGTGGAAACCTCATCGTCTTTATCAAATTGCTTTTACAGGAGTATTAGTGGCAGTGGAAACTACTGCTGCAATGGGGCAACATGTTCTAAGCACATGTATGTTGTCAAGCGCTGTGCTAAGCACTGGATCTGGAATCATCTCTTAATCCTTGCAAAACCCTAAAGCAGATACTTTTGTAATCCCTGCTCTGTAGCTTGAGGATACTGAGGTACAGGTTGGGTCATGTGTCTGAAACCATGAAAATGATAAATGGCGAAGCTGGGCTCTAATGTCAGGTCTGTTTGACTCCAAAGACAAAGCTCAAAACCACTACCCTATATCACTCTAGGGTGTCAACCTGGGTGAAGTGGAGTGGGGACACAGGGAGTTAGTGGCAGTGGGGAAGTGTCCCAAGGGCCCAGCTTAACGCACGTCAGTGGATGGCAAACTGCAGCTCGAGAGCCGTGGTTTGCTGCTCTGTTGACTAATGGGTTTGCCGACCATTGCACTAGGTAAGTGGGTCTTAAATGAAAGGGATCCTTGCTAAGTCTCTCAGGAGACTTTTCCAAACAAGATGCCTCTGGCCCTAAAGGAGGATCACTGCTGTGGAAGCATCAGAAGAGCGGTCCTTGGCAAGTGAGGACAGTGTCGAGGGTTCTGAGCGGAGAGCTAGTAGGGGAAAATGCCAGTGAGATGCGAGGGAGGCTGATCTGAGAGCAGCAGAGTGACTAGGGAGGAACACGAGTAAGGCTGCCCCCAAGAAAGCCTGGCACCTTCATGCAAACTGACCAAGACTGCGTGCCAGGCTTCTGACAATTTTCAGCCTTGCACACCCATTTCCACAGTGGCAGGTCATTAATTCCTGTCCACTCTTATTGTACACACTGACTCTGGCCTCAGGCTCCACTATTACTACCAAAGTTCAGGGTTGGTTTCCCCCTTTTTCAATTCAAAGCATCATTTATACATAGTAAACTGCCCAAATATTAGAGATTTTTAGACTTCTACATGCATACACCTGTATGCATATGTATCATCATTCAGATCAAGATACAGAGTATTTCCATCTTTCCAGAAAGCACCTGGTACTCCTCTTTCAGCCAATGTCTCAGCCTCACCCCAGGGTAAACTGCTCTCCCAACATCCGCTTCCAGAGATGAGCATGCCTGTTTTTGGACTTGATCTAAATGGGTCAGACTCTAGGTACTCTTGTACACAGCTTCCTTCTCGAAGCAGGACTCTGAGAGTCAGGCAGGTTGTGTCTCAGCAGTTATTTCTTTCATTGCACTACATTCAATTGTATGGACATGTGACCATTTATCCTCCTGTTTACAGGCATTTGGGATGTTTCCAATTTTGGCTTTTACTATTAAGCTGCAAGAAACATTTTTGTACAAATATTTTTATGTACATACATATATACTCATTTCTTTTGAGTATATACCTAAAAGTAAAATAGCTAGACCACATGTAGGTTTAACTTGATAGGAAATTGCCAAACTTGCCAAAACCGGTTTGGCTCAGTGAATAGTGTTGGAAAACTTGTTCAGAGTGGCGGTAACATCCACTTCCAAATCAATATGTGTCAGATCCTTCCCTACACTTGGTTTTCAGTTTTTTACATTTTAATTTTTCTAGGTGTGTGTATATTTTAATTTAGCATTTCCCTGATGATGAATAACATTGAGCAAATTCTCATTTATTTATAGGCCATTTGGATACATTCTTTTATGAAGTGCCAATTCAAGTCTTGCTCCCACCTTTTAAAATTAGATGGATTTTGCCCAGCCAGTGTGGCTCAGTGGTTGAGCGCTGACGCATGAATCAGGAGGTCAGGGTACATGCCCTGGTGGTGGGCTCAATCCGCAGTATGGGGTTTGCAGGAGGCAAGCGATCAGAATCATGTGCCCTGACCTCCTGGTTCATGGATCAGCGCTCAACCACTAAGCCACACTGGCTGGGCAAAACCCACCTAATTTTAAACATCTCATTGATGTTTCTCTCTCTGCCTCTCCCTTCCTCTCTGAAATCAATCAGGTAGTTTTTTTCCTTAGCGATTTATAAAGGCTGTTTCCCGAGTTCTTGGCAATGATTCAGGATTTAGGAACTGTTGACTGTTTTCTCCCAGCTGCAACCTGCCTTTTCCCTTTCATCATGGTGTCTTTTCAAGAGCAGCATGTTTCAAAAACGTCACCATTATTCATTTCCCTCCCTGCTCAAAGCCTTCGGTGGCACCACAAGACTCTGAGCAGGAGGCCCTCTACCCAGTGCTCTCAGTTGTCTGTTGTGGGCCTGCAAGCCAACTGCCTTGGCAAGAGCTCTGCTCCCTTCTCACTGTCATCTTGGGCAATGCTGTCCTGGAAGTTCACTGTGAGGATTAAGTACCAGTACAAGGTGGGGCAAAGAAGGCTTACACTTGTTTGTATGGAAAATAACACAATCATTAGTAGATAATAATACCAGTACAAGAACAACTGTTTTTTCGTAAAGCTGTAATCCTTCTGTGTGAGTTAATCTAAGAACTCGAACAGGGTTGGTGTGTGACAGCAGCCACTAAATGCGAGGTCTTTTCCCATCGCTCCCTGGTCTTTCAAAGAGAGCATCTGCCTCAGAGTGAGCCTAGACACTGTGAGCTGCACAGCCTGAGCTCATTGCCCCTGACTCTCTAAGCCCACTGGCATTTACACTAGATAGAACCACACCTTCCTCAGTCTTCCCTATCCAAGTTCAAAGTGACATTTTCCTCCTGATTTCCCACTGAACTTAACATCTTTGCTATTCTTGTGAGTCAACACTGCGGCCTATGATATTGGTTACCTTTTCACGATGAATGGCTACCTACACATCTAAACTGTGGGGTCCTTGAGAGTAGACCCCATGGTGGCAGCTCCTGATGCTCCCTACAGGTCTAAGAGAGTCTGGTACTCAGTAGCCACTGAACTCAATGTCTAGTATCAATTCTAGACATTACTATGTGAATTAAGAACTAACCAATCTCCAAGCAGAGTAAAACTAAGATACTTCATAAGATTCTGTTAGTCAAATTTATGTCAATAAAAGCAATGAGAATTACCTACAAGTTCTTATGTCTCATTATCCCAGTGAGAAACAGGATTTCTCAGTTTGTGCTCTGTACAGCTATAATTTTACAATCTTTTACAATAGAGATATGACATGTTACTTGGACAGTGAAAAATCTGTTAGTTGCAAGACCAGTCCACATTAGGCTTAGTGCTCAACAGTTGTCACATGAAGTATTCTTGGAGATCTAACTTAACTTCTCCTTTTGCAAAACATGCGTATATCAGAGGGTGGAGAGAAAGAACGTGTGTGAGACCTGAGGGAGCAGCAGGAGCAGAGAGAGCAGGTGGGGCAGGGGGGAAGTAGGAAGAGGGCAGGCATGCACATCAGACTCACCTGTGCCCTCCCCAGCAGGGGTTCCACTTCTTTGTTGTACTCGATGGCCGTTTCAAAAGAATGAAGGAAATTCGATACAATAGGATCTACCACTTTTTTGTTGGTCTTGTATTTCTCATGAATTATCTTCAGTAAACCACACTTCTTTACAGTACCTGTAGGCATTTATTATTAAGGTTAGACAAAAGGTTATTAGCTAGGCTGGCCTGAGGTTGCAGCCTGGTTAATGAAGTTACTGAAATTGCTACAGCAATGAAAAATGAGATGTGCATTCTGGCCCGGTAGCTCAGTTGATTGTTGACCAACCAAAAGGTTGCAGGTTCGATTCCTGGTTAGGGTGTGCACAGGAGGCAGCTGATAGATGTTTCTCTCTCTAAAAAATCAATTAAAAAAAAAAAAACCCAAAGTATATCCTCAAACAAGGATAAAAAAAAAAAGATAGGTGGATTTCCTAACAGTGGACTAATTGTTAGGCTCTGTAGCCTAATTAGCAAGAAAAAGTTGACTCAGAAACACTACATAAAGCTAATAGGCTAACCAGAAGAGAATGAGTAGAAAGGGTTATTTACTGAACCTTTCCTACTTTCTGCTCACCATTGAAAGCGCCACAGTGATGGCAGATGTTTTTCTTTCGGCATTTATCAGAGATTTTCTTCTTCAGCCCTCGCTTCTGAAGGTAGGTCAGGCCGGGCCTCTTAAGATAATCCAGAAACTGCTTCTTCTCCTCTTGGGACAGCATGATGTGGCAGCAGGTTTTGCAGATCATCTTTTGAAAATTAAACAAAACAGATAAAAGAGGATGAAAAGTCTTCTTTTTAAAATGGCACCCTACACCTTGCCCAAGACACTGAGTGAACATGTACTGAGGGACCTACAAAAGTATCTGCACAGAGGCAGACCCAGCTCATGAGGAAGCTAACCAAGTCAGAGCTGGCTGGTAAAATCTTTAACTTCTTTCTCTCTGTTGTTCTGTATGACTTGAATTATTTTATTATCTTTTACATTGCACTAGATGCCTGATGAATGAAATTCGTGCCAGGGGATCAGCCCTCGCAGACACGGCAGCTGCCTCTGCCTTGGCCCTCAGAGCCGAGGCTTCGTCTGGAAGGTTGTCCAGCTGTCCAATCTAATTAGCATATTACGCTTTTATTATTACAGATCGCTACCACTTACTCAAGTAAATTTAAGAAACAAAGAATCCTTAAGCAACTTATTTATTGAAGATAAAATATTATGGATTTAGTATAAAAATCTTCCCTAGATGTGTCTCCCACCTCTCACAACTCTTAAAACCACTCCAATGTCCCTAACTGGTAACTCCCAAGTTTGTGCCTGGGATAGAAAAACACATGCACTTACCTGCAAAATGCCTATGACGGCTCGGAAGTACCCCACGTGAAAACAAGGCAGTTCCAGGTCAATGTACCCGTAATGGCCCAGACAGTCAGCCAAGTTTTTCCCACAGGTTTCACAAGGGCGATCCTTCTCACTGGTACCCTTTGGATAAAAAGCACACCCAGTAATCAATGGGGACTGCTGGACAGCAAAGCGGGGACCAGTCCTCACAGGTGGCCAAGTGACTCGGAATCAGAGTCACCTGGGAAGCTAAAGTGTATTCCCATCCAATTGGCCAAAAGCTGGAGGCCCTGGAATGTGTGTGTAGGGGAACAGGGTAGATGGAAGGAAGCCCTGTTTCTACCAATGTGATAAAGCCACCAGTTTTACCTGCGAGTCAAAACTCAAGGAACCCAGAAGGCTCAGGGGTCTTACCATCCTGTGGTCAAGCACCCCATACAGCAAGGGGGCATGATTGTTGTCCTGGCTGTACAAGTTCTTACTCACAACCTGGATGTGTGCCTGCTGGCGCATCTCCTCGGGTGACTTCATTCCAAAACAGATGTGGCTTCTGGAATGAAAAGAAACGGGAGCAATTACATCAAAACCACTTACCAAAAATGGTGATTACATCTGTGACCCACCATAACCAACCATATCCTCCCAACTCCCTATAGGCTCTGTGCCCCCATATTATTATATTTTGAAACCGCTCCCATTTTTCCTTGATAAGCACCCTTTATCCTGCTGGAATTGTTCTCACTTTATCAAACAAAGTGTGGTTCACTGAGGTTACCTGCTGGTTGCTAAATCTAGTGAGAACACTCTCCTTTACCCAGCTGCAGCATTACCTAGCTGCAGTACTCCCCTGTGCCTGGAAATACTGTCTTCTCATGGCTTTGGCGACACCCTATACTCAGAGCTTTCTTCCCTTCTCTGGCTGATGCTTTTGTGGTCTCTTCTTCTACTACCATCTCTTAAATATTGGCATCTCCCCCTACCTGGGGTGATAACCCGCACCATCTTTTTTTTTTCATTCTACACATTCCTCCTGAGTGTTCCCTGCACTTGAGTATATGTTGATGTCTTGTCTAATCTCTAGCTGAAGGCCAACTATTCATGTGGAGACCATACAGACACCTGTTCTGGACACCCATACTTAATGCCCTACAGGCACCTCAGACTCGACTTTTCTAAAACAGAACCCATGGCTTCCTCTCTCAGACCTGTTCCTTTATTCATTTCCCCCCAAAACTGGGGATTTACAATGTGCCAGGCACCATCCTAAGGGGCTGAGAGCCCAGATTAAATAAGACAGACAAAGTCCCCTGCCAACATGGAGCTCACAGTCCAGGGTAGGCAAGACATATGATAAACTGATCCACAAAACCGAGTAAAAGCAGAGAATGAAATGATGTAAAGAGGTAGAGTTTAAGGAGCCTACTTTATATTGTGTGGTCAGGAAGTTTCTGTGTAAAATTGACACTTAAGCTGAATTTTGAATAAGAAGGAACCAACAATAAGATGATCCATTGGCTGAGCATTTGAAATAGAGCATAAATAGGGCAAGGGTCACAGGACCAGCACAAGCTTGGCATTTTCTTTTTTATAGAGATGTTTTATTTTATTTATACATTTGAAGGAGAGCGAGATTAGTTGTTTCACTTACTGATGCATTCACTGGTTGATTCTTGTATGTGCCCTGACTGTGGATCAATCCTGCAACTTTGTGTGGGACAATGCTCTCATCACTGAGCTACCCGGCAAGCCTGGCATTTTCAAGGGACCAAATGAAAGCTGTGTACTAGAGCACAAGAAGCTAATGGTACAAGACGAAGCCAGAGAGGTCACCCAGGGCTCAAGAACTATGATAGGAAATTTAAATGTTAGTGCAACAGAAGCTGCTGGAAAATTTTAAGCAGTGTCAGGGATGTAATTTGGATCTTAACAGTCACTTGGGTTGCTTTGTGAGAAGAGATTACATCTGAATAGAGGCGGGGGCCGATCGAGAGAGCCTGGAAGGGTTCATCCAGATGAGGCACAATTTCCCATTCCAGGGAATGGCAACCATCCATCCACACAGCTGCCCAAGCAAGGAATTCTGTGCCATCTCATTCCTCCCTTCCTCATCCTGACCCTAAACCCCTTTGGAGTCCACTTCCCTCCAATGGCTCTGCAACCCTAGAGTAGGCCATCATCCCCTGCCTGGATCCCTGCCCAGGCCTCCAGGGCTCCCCTCCCCCCACTCCCCCCTGATCCGATCTCTCTGAGTCACAAGACCTTTCAGGAGAACTCTGATCAAGCCTTTCCCCCGCTTAATGAAAACCTTCAAAGGTCCATCACTGCCTGCAAGATGACTCTGGAACCATGCTTCCTTCTCATCACCCACCCTGTCCCTCCCTGTGGTCCTGGAAGAAAGCTGCCTGGTGGTTTTTCTGCTCCTGAGCCCTTCACATTCCGCGCCCTCGGAAGCCCCTAGGCCCGCCCTGCCCTCGCCACAGCCGGCGCTGACTCGTCTACCTTCTGCAGCAACACTGGGCAGTGAGGTTTTGATTCCCAACCATCTGTAGGCCCATTGCTGGGCCGAGCACACAGCGCCTTCCTCATAAATGCCTGCTGCCAGGACGAGTGGTTTTCATTCGTCTACTGGGCGCTCTAAGTGGGCCGCGGCCTCATAAAGCAGCTCTGGGAGAGCAGCCTCCCCTCCGAGGCCGCCCACCCCGGGCACAGCCCTCTAGCCCACAAGGCTATCCTCTGGGGCACTGCTGCCTCCCGTCCTGTGCTCTAAAGCAAGACCACGATTAGTCCCCACCCAGGGGCTCCCCACGTTGCAGTGGCGAAAAGTTCGCGGGGATTCGGAGAGCACGGCCTGATCTCGGGAGAACTGGAGCTTCGGCCAACGGGGCGCGCGTCGCCCAGGCCCACGCCCCGCCCGCCCGAGCCCAGGAGGCAGCCCCCTCGGTACAGACGCGCTCTCTCCGGTCAGGATTCTTTGACCCCCCGGGTTCCGATCTCTGCTCACCTCTTCGGCCGATTCCCAGCAGCCCCTTCCAACTGGCCCTCACCTCAAACCCTTACAGACCCGGACCCTAACCTCGGGCCCCTCTGCCCCTCCTTTCTCTCCCGTTGGCCAGGCTTGCTCCATCTTACATTTTCTTGGCCACATCCGTCTCCCGGAACTGCTCCTTCACCATGGTGGCGGCTGCCGGGGTAGCTCTCCACACTCGGGGAGCTGGATCAGATAAACGAGGTTCCCGGCTCCTCTGGGGAGTGCTTCTAGAGGCCACAGACAACCCCAGCAGCCTCTCAGCCACCGTAAAGCGTCCCACGTGGTCGCTTCCGCTTCCGCTACTCGCAGGCTATCTGTCAAGAGAGGCTTCAGGGAACACTGATGTTTTTAGTTCTACTTCCACTGCCATCTTGTGACACCTCCGTGAAATTGCAGGGAGGCCCGTCCTGTATATATTTTTTTTCTTAAAAAATTTTTTTGTATTGATTTCAGAGAGGAAGAGAGATAGAAACATCAATAATGATGAGAGAATGATGGCCTGTGTCCTGTAAACCACCCCACTGGGGTTTGAGCTCCTACCCCGACAAGGATACCAACTGTGACCTCCTGGTTCATAGGTCGATGCTCAACCACTGAGCCATACAGGTTGCATCCACTCCTGTGTTTTCAAAGTCTCATTTCTGCTTCATTTCTCCAGGTCTGACACAGACGAAGAAACTACAACTCATTGCCTTAGGATTTTCAGACAACCAAAGAGACAAAAAATGCATAAAATAAAAAAGAGTGATTATCAACATTAATAGCACCTTAAATTAAAGTCTCAAATAGTTTAAGAGCGTTGGAGGCTAAAATGAATCCTCCCAAGGAACAAAAGACACCATCTGGACATCCAACAACAACAACAAAATAAACAAGGCAGAAAACACAGATATACATGCTCTTCCAGTTCACAAAGATATTTTGCAAAAGAGAATTATTTAACTCATATTCTTGGTTGCAAAAAACAGAAGATGAATGTGTTTAGAGTGAAAAGTGAGCCATGATGAGCTAGGAAAACAAGATGAAGAGAGACTAGGAAGGAAAGATCATTTATGTATTGAAATAAATTGCTTGCCTACAGTCAGTGGCAACCTGTGGGAGGTGACTAATATGGCATCTTAGTGCACAAAACTAGCAAGGAAACCACACCACCATAGGACTCAGCGCTATAGAACCTGCAATTTCTTTACTACTTTGAAAAACTCTTATAAAGTGGATCAACAATCTTTAAATGTTATGAAGGAATGCTATCTAAATTTCAGACTCCATGAATCCTCATTAGTAAAACAATAATGTGGCAGACAAAAAGCAAACCAGATGTTCCTAACCTATTACAGCAGTTAATCGCTCATTGTATCTTTGAAGTAATGTTGACAATACTATACTAACAGGATTTGACGAGTGACTGGAGATTAAGAGCAAAGGTTCTGGAACCATATGAACTCCAACTTGTGTTATTTGGGGAAAGTTATTTACTCTTATGGTGTCTTAGTTACTTACCCTATAAAAAGGGTAAAATAGGTACCTGTAACAGGAGCTCTAATCCCAGGAGAGCCACACTGTTCTTTGCTAGTAGAAAAAAACCATGAAGGAACCAGGGGGGACAGACATGGCCTTTATTACTTACACAATGAGGAAAATCCCATGGATATCAGGGGAGTGAGTTTTTACTCTCAATCAGGGTTGGATAGGGGCTTAACTAGAAGGTAGGGGAGTACCCTGTGTGCAGGCAGGACAAAGACAAGAGTCTGGTGAGGTTTTTTAGCTGTCAAGGACAAGGCAAGACACTGGGGTTTGTGCTGATCTGCTTCTTGTAGTCACTGGCCACACAGACACTGTTCCACTGACTGGGAGGAGGATTGGGCTATATCTTTGATTGATCCCACAGTACTCTAATTTTAGGGTTGGTGGGATGGGTAAGTGGTATAATGAAGGTAAAAGTATTAGGATGTAACAAGAAATCATTCAATGAATATGAACTATTCTTATTATTCTGAAGCATACAGGAAAGCTACCCTTAAAGCCTGCATCCTGGTCTCCTGGTCTATCCTAACCTTTGGGAAATTCTTTCCTAATGCCTCTCTTTGAACATCCGCACTTAAATTCTTTATCTCTTTCACTTTGAATAACTAAATTTCTGGATCAAGCAAGTACTCATTAAAAGCTCATTTTTCTGTAGGAACTAAGATTTGCAGAAAAAGAGTTATTTATTTATTTTATTTTTAAAATATATTTTATTTAAATTTTTAAATTTATTTTATTTTAAATATATTTTTATTCAGAGAGGAAGGAAGAGTAGAGAGAGAGAGATAGAAACATCTATGAAGACAGAGAATTATGAATTGGCTGCCTCCTACAATTCCCCACTGGGGATTGAGCCTACAACCAGACCCTTGCCTGGAATCTAACCTGGGATCTTTCAGTTCTCAGGCCAATGCTCTATCCACTGAGTCAAACCGGCTAGGGCGAGTTATTTATTTTTAACTAGAGGCCTGGTGCAGAAAACTTATGCTCAGGGCGTGTGTGTACTTCAGCCCAGCCTGCACCCTCTCCAATCTGGAACCCCTAAATGGGCAGTCGAACATCCTCTCACAACCCAGGACTGCTGGCTCCCAACTGCTCACCTGCCTGTCTTCCTGATTGCCCCTAACCGCTTCTGCCTGCCAGCCTGATGAGCCCCTAACTACTCCCCTGCCAGTCTGATTGATGTCTAACTGTTCCCCTGCCAGCCTGTTTGCCCCTAACTGCCCTCCCCTGCAGGCCTGGGTTCCCCTCAAGTACCCTTCTCTGCAGGCCTGGTCACCCCCAACTTTCCTCCTTTGCCAGCCTAGTCACCCCTAACTGCCCTCCCCTGCAGGCTTGATTGCCTCCAACTGCCCTCCCTTGCAGGCCTGGTCCCTCCCAAATGCCCTCACCTGCTGGCCATCTTGTAGTGGCTATTTTGTGTCCACAAGGGGGCAGGATCTTTGACCACATGGGGGCAGCCATTATGTGTGTTGGAGTGATTGTCAATTTGCGTAGTACTCTTTAAATAGATAGGCTAGAGGCCTGGTGCATGGGTGGGGGCCAGCTGGTTTGGCCTGAAGGATGTCCCAGATTAGGGTGGGGGTTCCTTTGGGGTGTGGGGTGGCCTGGGTGAGGGGCCTGTCATGGTTTGGAGGCTGGCCATGCCCGCCGGTGACCCAAGCAGAGGCCCTGGTATCTGGGATTTATTTATCTTCTACAATTGAAAATTTGTAGCCTGGAGCGAAGCTACACTTTCTGCTTGCTCCTTGGTGGCAGCCATTTCGATTGGAATTTATTTATCCTCTATAATTGAAACTTTGTAGCCTTAAGCAGAGGCCACGACAGGCCAGGGATGCAGAATCTTGGCTTCCTCCATAGCCTCTTGCTCTCTCCAGCTCCGTGGCTGCTGCCATTTTTGTTGGGATTTATTTATCTTCTATAATTGAAACTTTATAGCTTTGAGTGGAGGGCTGGACCTGCCAGGGTGTGTGGAAAGCCTGACTTCCTCCATCACTGGGGAAACCCAAGCCTCCCTCCTGCTTGTTCAGTGGCTGCAGCCATCTTGGTTGGGTTAATTTGCATACATACTCCTGATTGGCTGGGGGTGTGGCTGGTGGGCATGGCCTGTGGGTGTAGCAGAGTGATGGTTAATTTGCATATTACTCTTTTTTTTTTTAGATAGGATAAGAACATCAACAGATGGCAGAGAGAGAGAGAGAGAAAAAAAAGAGAGAAAGAGAGGTGGGGAGAGAACATCAACAGAGAATCTTACAAAAATGCTAATTAGCAATAAATCAAAACAGTCAGTGTGGGCAAAGGTTTTGAGTCAGGGTTTCTGCAGTTTCTTTAGCTGTAAAATGAGGAGACTGACATATGATGTCTTCCAGCTTTACCAACTTCTAACTAGGTTGGAGGTAATTTTTTTTTATTTGTTTATTTTTCAAACTTTATTTTTCAGTTACAGTTGATATGAACTATTATTTTATACTGGAGGACCAATGTACAAAATTCATGCATAATTAGGTTTCCCTTTCCTCTGCTTTGTCCAGTCTAATCAGCATATTACCCTTTTATTATTATAGATACTGTCTAGATTAACTATATTTTGCATCCCCTATTTTGTAACTACCAATTTTTCCTTTTAAAAAAATATATATTTTATTGATTTTTTACAGAGAGGAAGGGAGAGAGATAGAGAGATAGAAACATTGATGAGAGAGAAGCATCGATCAGCTGTCTCCTGCACACTCCTCACTAGGGATGTGCCTGCAACCAAGATACATGCTCTTGACCGGAATCTAACTTGGGACTCCTCATTCCGAAGGCAGACGATCCATCCACTGAGCCAATCCGATTTTGACCCAATTTGTCCTTTTTAAAAAAATGTATTTTGTTGATTTTTTACAGAGAGGAAGAGAGACAGAGTCAGAAAGATATATCAGCTGCCTCCTGCACACCCCCTACTGGGGATGTACTCACAACCAAGATATATGCCCTTGATTGGAATCTAACCTGGGACTTTTCAGTCTACAAGCAGGTGCTCTATCCACTGAGCCAAACAGGTTTCAGAACCGATTTGTACTTCTTAACCCTTTCACCTCTTTTATCCAGTCTGCCAACCCCTCCCCTTTGGCAACCACCAGCCGCTCTCTGTGATCATGAGTATGTTTCAAATTTGTTTGTTCATTAGATTCCACATGTAAGTGAAATAATAGGGTATCTTTGGCTGGAGTTCATTTAAACTATAGTTTGGTTTACAAAAATTTAAGTAGGGATAATTCAGATAGTAGTGAATCGAACTGAAATTAGACAAGTGCTTAGTAAACCTAGTCAGCACTGAACTATTCCATTTCCCTATTGGTTAGTTCAGAATTCTGGGTGTGGCCAAAGATGGATGAGGCGGGGCCTTAGGCACTTTCAGTCCGGCATTGGCTTGGTCAGCCTCGCGGCCTGGCCACGCCCCCACGCCGGAGCCGCCGGGGTCCTTCAGTACGCGTTGATATGATTGGCCAAGGAAGAGTGGCTCTCTTTTCCTCCCTGGCTGCTTGAAGCTAAACCTTCATCATGGTGAGTCTCCGGTACCCAGGCACTTATCCGCTGCATATCCGAACCATCCTTCGTCCCCAGCTCCCCCCGTCTGCGCTACGGCTGCCCGAAGCACGGTTGCTCTTCTCTGGCGTGTCAGACTGAGGCCTGTTGTCTAGGGCACCGGACCCGCCGGCGGGGTTTCCAGGCTGCTCTGCCGATCCGGACACACCGGGTGTCAGAGTCGAGGATCTGGGGAAGGAAGAAGGGAGCGGCTGCTGTGTTTGTTGGCTTCGTAGAGTTCAGAGGATTGGGTGGGGTGGCGCGAAACACTGAGAACCTACAATGTGCGCGGCTAGTTGGTGCGAATGAAATCGCTGTCATGTGTGAGCCAGAAATATTGTCAGCTGCTTGGATCCCTTCGTTACGCATTGGGGATACTGCTGCCTGGGAAGAGAAGCAGCATCCTCAAGTTGTGACTAGTTAGGGCAGTCATTCGAAAAGTTCGGCACCAGTTTTTAAGTCCACTCCACTTCGCGAGCCGTTTTCCCCTGGCCCTTTTATAATTAAATACCGTTGAACTGAACTTTGATGTAGTTTTTCAAACACATTAAAATCTAGCAACCAGACATGTGAAAGCATCCCCCTTCTCCATCATTTTGGTAAAGTTCATTTCAGTTTGTAAACATGCTAAAAGTCCACACTCCTTGGTAGTTAAGAGAGCTGTTGGGCCATTCAGAAGGGAACCCGGTTTGATGGGCTATCGAGTTGGTCACTGAAGAGGGTAGCTGCATGCAGGCAGTGCAACGTGTGTCAGGTTTGTGCAGGATGCTGGTGACTGAAGCACTTGGTGAGTTTTCTTCAGAGAAAGTTCTCAACTGGGTGTGACTTGCCTTAGAGGGGACAAAGTCTGGAAACGTTTTTGGTTACAACCGGGAAATGGGGATGCCCTGGGCGTCTGGTGATTAGAGGCCAAGGTTGCCACTAAAACATCTTAGAATGCTTAAGACAGCCCCCACAATGAGGAATTCTTGGGACCACAGTGTCCGCGATGCAGAGGTTGAGATGCTGTGCTTCTGGTGGTTCCCAAACCACAGAGAAGGAATGCAGTTCACACACAGCTGCTGGCTGCCTTTTCTTGGTACTTAGCTTGTGTGTTTGGGTCCTGTGAGCTAGGCTCACCGTGGTAAGTGGGTTAGGAGGAGATGGGAATTTGGGCCTTTTTTCTTTGTATTGAAGCTTTCCTGTTACGAGTCCCTGTGGCTCTTAAACATTTGAAATGTGGCTCCTACAGCTGAGGAATTGGCATTTTAAATGTTATTTAATTAACTGTCCACATATGATGAGTGCCCACTAATTTAGACAGCACAGTTCTAAATCTTGGGAAATCACAACAAGACCAAGAAAAGATTGAATAGTTTTATTAACTAGTGTTAATGTTTTCAGAATGACACGGTAACCATCCGGACCAGGAAGTTCATGACCAACAGACTACTTCAGCGGAAGCAAATGGTAAGGAAGGGCCATCAAATTTTGGTTAATTCTCCATTTTTAAAGATATGTTACATTATAATAAATACTAAACTTGACATTTCCTTTTAGGTCATTGATGTCCTTCACCCCGGGAAGGCAACAGTACCTAAGACAGAAATTCGAGAAAAACTAGCCAAAATGTATAAGACTACACCTGATGTCATCTTTGTGTTTGGATTCAGAACCCACTTCGGTGGTGGCAAGACCACTGGCTTTGGCATGATTTATGATTCCTTGGATTATGCAAAGAAAAATGAACCCAAACACAGACTTGCAAGAGTAGGTATCTTCCTTTTGTTAATAGCTGTGGAAGACATTTTTCAATAGCATTGTATTGTGGGTACAGCGAAATGAGCAAGAACAAGCAGTCTGGTGAAGGACAACATACAGACCTAATGTACACTTAAGGGGTTAAGAGAAAGTTTGATAAAAGAACAGGGAGAGCATGGGGGTTCAGAAGTAAAGTCTGCAGCATTTGAGAGGATAGCTTTTGAACTGGGCCTAGAAGGGCAGGTAAAGTACTGTCCCTGGAGATAGGAGCGGGAAGTGGGGGTGAGTTTGGAAAGATACGTTGTTACCAAATAAAGTGAGATCCTTGTACCAAATGTCTGAGTTTGGACTTAACTCCCATAGGTAGCTAGATGCCAGAGTAGTATTTGGGTAGTAAACTAAGTTAGCAAGTGTTGCGCTTTTTTTTTTTTTAATATATTTTATTGACTTTTTTACAGAGAGGAAGGGGGAGGGATAGAGTTAGAAACATCAGATGAGACATCGATCAGCTGCCTCTTGCACGCCCCCTACTGGAGATGTGCTCGAAACCAAGGTACATGCCCTTGACTGAAATTGAACCTGGGACCTTTCAGTGGGCAGACTGACGTTCTATCCACTGAGCCATACTGGCTAGGGCTGTATTCTTTCTTTCTTGCTTTTTTTTTAAAAGTATTGATGAAAGCTGTGTTTCTTTTTTATATATATATTTTATTGATTTTTTTACAGAGAGGAAGGGAGAGGGATAGAGAGTCAGAAACATAGATGAGAGATATCGATCAGCTGCCTCTTGCACGCCCCTTACTGGGGATGTGCCCGAAACCAAGGCACATGCCCTTGACCGGAATATAACCTGAGACCTTTCAGTCCACAGACCGATGCTCTATCCACTGAGCCAAACCAGTTTCGGCTGGATTGTTATTTCTTTTTATTTTAATATATTTTATTGATTTTTCACAGAGAGGAAAGAAGAGGGATAGAAAGTTAGAAACACCGATGAGAGACATCAATCAGCTGTCTCCTGCACGCCCCCTACTGAGGATGTGCCCGCAACCAAGATACATGCCCTTGACCAGAATCGAACTTGGGACCTTTCAGTCCGCAGGCCGACGCTCTATCCACTGAGCCAAACCGGTTTCGGCCGGATTATTTCTTATGACTGTCCTCTTAAGCCCTTTTTCTCCTCGGTATTAGGTAAATGTTCTTAGAGAAGAGCTGTGAGGGAAATTATTGTGGTCTGGTAGTTAGATATTGCACTCTCCTGGGTGTGCTGGGAGGTGTTGAGGTGACACTGAAGCCGAGATCCTTGTAAAGATATGGAAGCAGTCTTTTAGGCAGCAGGAACAAACAGTAAGTGCAAAAGTGGGCAGAGTAAAGAGGAGTAGATTATAGCAATCTCAATGGAGGGTGGGTGGAACTCAGGGAAAAGGCTTCTTTGTCATATGGGAATAATAAATCTGGAGATGAAATGGAAGAGAATCTGAAGAGAAGTCTTTGTTAGCTGTAGATTTAAGGCTGGGCAATAATAGCTAAGTCCCCTGCCTGAACTTATCATGCAGGGAATGTTGAGTGGACATTTGTTTCCTGTGTTGTTTGTATTCATTGTTTCTTAATTTAAGACCCTTTCTGCTGAACTATTAAATGCACTTGAAGAGTTTGATTTGGGGAGCTGAATTTCTTGAGCTCCAGCCTGCTCCATTTTTCTACCAGGTTAGTGGCTAATGATGTTTTGCAAATAACCTATATACATTCCTTTTTCCTTCAGCATGGCCTATATGAGAAGAAGAAGACCTCAAGAAAACAGAGAAAGGAACGTAAGAACAGGATGAAGAAAGTCAGGGGGACTGCTAAGGCCAATGTTGGTGCTGGCAAAAAGGTATGGTGCATCAGGGAAAATACAGAGGTGTCAACTTCAGGTCTTTAGTTTCTAGAAAAAAGGGTTGTTGTTTTTTTCTTTAATAATTTTTCTTAATGTTTCTTCCCTCCCACTTCTGGATTACAGAAGGTAATGTATTTTGAGAAGCTATATAATGTAATCTCTTAACACCACGTCAGTAGAGTAGCTTCTCCCACAGTAGCTTTGCCACAGCTCACAGATTAGCACAACACGGGGGCCACATCGGTTCAGTTATCACCCTGGGGGGCACCTTGCAAGCCCAGTTCCGAGTTTTCATTTTACTAATTGGCACAGGCTCACCAGGATGCAGATCTAGTTTTCTGAGATTGAACTTATTTTAAAATGGACAACTGGGTTTAAGAAGCAGTTGAATCAATGTGGCCCGTGTTTTCCTGGCATGCTGGAGAGACAGCTGAAATCTGAATTGTTTACCTCTCCAGTTTGCCAAGATATAAGTGATTTTAATGATGAGCAGCTTTTTACCAGCTTTGCCTAGCTAATTCTAAACAGTTGGATTAAGGTGTTGGGTTGGTAACAAATAATCAAGTGTTCTGTGAATTTTTTTTATTTTTTTGCCTTTTCCATCTTGGATTTCTTGTTCATCAGAAATGAAGTGTCTGGCAGGTACAGAGATTCTGAGCACGTTGTGGGATGCATCACCTTCACTGAGTTTGCTTTGATGCTTTGCATGTTGGCTTTTGAACAACAGAGTTTCACAGTATGGTTTATTATAATACCACTAGAGGACCGATGCACGAAATTCGTGCAAGAGTATTCCTTCCCCCAGCTTCTGGCACGGGCTTTCCTTTGGCACCCAGGACCTGGACTTTCCTCACAGTCTTGACTTCATTTGGAAGGATGTCCGGTCTAATTAGCATATTACCACTTTTATTATCATAGATTGCTATGCTTTAAGATAGTGTACTGTGAACAAAGGAGGAAAGGTTTTAATCACGCTTGTTTTGGAAACTCAAAAATGCATGTTAACGGTGTGAAGTGGAGGAAGGTGGATTTCCTACTTAGGCTCCTTTAATTTCACTTGGAAAGCTGAGTCTCTGAAAGTTACATACTCAGGAAATGGCTTCACTTAACACAAGGCTTGGAAAGGGTCCTCTTCACTTATGAGCATTCTTTTCCTTGGGGACTTGGGAGACTGGTCCATTCTCTGCAGCTCTGGTAATAAACTGGCCCAGGAAACTTGGGGTCATCCACTCAAAGCTGCCTTTTATCATGCCATTGTTTTTTACTCCCAACTTTTCATCTGATAAAAATTATTTATTGAATTTTAGATAGGAATGGGGGGAAGAGAGAGAGTAAGAAACATAGATTTGTTGTTCCACTTATTTATGCATTCATTGGTTGATTCTTACATGTGCCCTGACCAGGAATCAAACCCAGAACCTTGGTGTATCAGGATGACACTAGCCAACTGAGCTACCTGGCCAGAGTTGATACATATTTAAAAAAATATATTTTTATAGATTTCAGAGAGGAAGGGAGAGGTAGAGAGAGATACAAAAGCATCAATGATGAGAGATTCATTGATCAGCTAGCTGCATCTTGCATGCCCCACAATGGGGATTGAGCCTGGCAACCGGAAATTGAATCATGACCTCCTGGTTCCTAGGTCAGTGCTCAACCACTGAGCCATGCCAGCTGGGTGTATGTATTTTTTTAATTAAAAATTTCTCTCAATATAATTATATACTCACATTTAAACATTTGATGAATATGTTTTTCCCACACATTCTTAGAATGGTCCAGTATCCAATTTTAAACACATTTTGCATATTTGAGCAGTGTAAACCAGTTGTAATGTAGCTGAGCCTGGACTGGGAGTAGTAGGATTGTGAAATGGATAGTCACTGCCCCTGTGTGCTATGACTTTCCCTTCTCCCCCCCCTAGACCAGGCACTAGATGGGTTCTTCCTGCACAGAACTCCAATCACACTGACTTCCCAGTGCCATGGTTAACATCGACAAACTGCCAGATGAGCTACTTGCCACTTAGAGCTACTCTTTTACCTGTTGACAGAATTTCTGGAGATTGCAGAAAAGAATCAGTCAATATATTTGTCTTTTGATCTAGATCTGAAGGATGATTAACACATTCTTTTTTCTTCATTTAGCCCGAGTCTTATGTGTTAGTGCTCGATGGTGACAGGTACAGAGGGGGCTACCAGTAGGCACCTGAGCCATCACTGTTTCTACTTTAAGTTGTACTGTTGCATTTCACTAGTACTGCTTTGGAAAGCCACCTAGGAAATGAATGCATAAATGAGCATGTGCATTTTATTTTTACTTATTGGTGAAAGGGAGAGAGAAGAAAACATTGATTTGTTGACCCATTTATCTTTGCATTCAATAGTTGCTTCTTGTATATGTCCTGACCAGGGATCTGACCCCCAGCCCCACAAGGGAGAGCGAGCACATAAATTTTTTGATTAAAAAAAAAGGCATATTAGTGTTCCTATTATTTTAGTTTTTGTTTAGGTATTGGAATTGGTATTTGCTTTTTACCTTTTGAGTGCAATGAATTATTTTAAATTAAGGAATAAATAATCTCATGTTTGAAGAACAGTTGAAGCGTTTTTACCTTAGCTAAATTCTGCCTCTTAATACTAATTTGCACTACTTTTGTTAGCTGTGGATGGTGGCTTTTAAAGTATTGAGCTGAGGCAAGTTTTAAAATACTTGCTTGATCATTTAGAACTCTCCCATTATGGTTCAATTAGACTTTAGTCTGGGATGATTACCAAGTCTGTCGATTGTGCTAGTGTTATGTGTGCCCACACAATGGTGCTGGGCAGAGCAGAGGGCCCGAGGCTTGAGTATGCCTACTTCTATAAGTAGGCAGTGGCAGCCTGGGGTAGGATTACCATTATACTGATCTCATCATTGTGAAGTCATTACGCCACCTTGTTTGCATAAAGTCTGAGTAATCAGGCAAGGGATTCTCAAAAATCGGGAGTAATAAAATCAGTGAGTGTGTCTAAGGAGTGTTCTATATACATTCTGCAAAGAGCAGAATGATCATCTTCAAGGTATCTGATTGCATGCACTTAAATGCAGATTATTTTGGAGTTTAAAAAGGGACTATTAATGAATGTCTCTTTCCCCCTCTTCCCTTTTCCTTCTCCCTTCCCTGCCACTGATTCAGTGAGCTGGAGGTTGAACAACAGGTATATATAATTCAAGCTTTTCATTTAGAGCACTAGACTTCATTTACTGACACAGTAATTTAAAAGTAGAGCATGCATAATAGATGTAGAAGTAGATTTATAAATGTGCTCAAAAGTTGTGTTTTAAATACTAATAGTGACATGGCTTTGTTTTTAAAATTTAGTAATATTTAACTCGTTTGTTTGTTTCCTAACTTGAATGTTTTATTTCTTGATGCTTTTGTTGTGTTGTGATCATACAAACCTAACGTGATTTAGGTTACTAATAATTGTTCTGCATGAATGTTATTAATTTTGGAGTTTGTTAGTGACTTTAAACTTGAATTTTTAAAGTTCCATTCAGCAGTTGCTAACTAAATTTTTTTTCTTTGACAGAAGGAGTAAAGATTCTTCGGTGACTTTATCTGATGGTTGTGCAGATTTTTCGTGAGAGGATTAATAAACTATAAACTTTTATGTGTCTGGTTGTTTGATGTTTACTGGGAGTGTAACTAGTCTTATGTTTAGTGGACTTAAGATTGCAGACCAAGTTCACATGTTCCATTAATCTAATTCACTGAAAACTTGGTATGTTGGGCTGATGTTTATCCTTCCATTTAACAGCACAAAGACATCAGGTTAGAGAATGGGGAGCATGGAAGCATGCAGGGCCAGTACGTAGTGCTCATTTTACTATTTGCCATCATTGTAGTTGTTGTGTTTCTGAAAGAGACACCTAAAATCTGATTCCTTTTTGTTCTTTCTAGAATCCTGCTTAGTTCTTGTTACTGAAAAGATTATTTGGTGGCCTCAATGGAAATTAAAATTATTAGGTCACATTTTTATTTATCCTGACTAGCATCTGTCAAAATTGTTACTTGTGTGTTGTAGGTTCATGCTTATGGGATAAGTGCGTGGTTTATTATGAGTGGGGAATTTTTGTTTTGTTAATCCACCTGAGGCTATTTTTTCCATTGGTTTTTAGACAGGGTGGGTGGGGGAGGAAGGGGAGAGGGAAACATCAGTGTAAGAGACCCATTGATTGGTTACCTTCAACATGCACCTGGATCAGGACCCTGGGGATCAGAACAGAAACCCTTTGGTGCATGAGCACTCTAATCACTGACCCACACCAGCCAGGGCTGTAGAGCTTTGTTGTTGGGATGTGGTCGGGGAGAGCAGTTAGTAGCCATAACCTCTTTGGAGAAGGGAATTGTGATTAGCTATGGCTGGGCTGGGATGTTGTGAGTCACAAATAGGCTGTCCTGATCTGTAAGCTTTTTTGAACATGCAGAGCATTTTGACAGATTTTACATTAAAGATCCAGATTCCTAGCCTCTTTAAATATCTGGAAGTATCAGCTGGCCCTGCCTCCCTGGGGCAGTTGGTAGGGTTTATAGGTGGGCTACAAGCCTCAGTATGGGTATTTTGCTCTTCGGTTCACATGGCCACTATTGAAGCTAGCTTGCACCCTTGTCTACTGGGGGTCTTGTGTTACCTCTGCATGCTCCTTCCACCTTGTCCAGCTGAGGGGGCAAGTCACTTGGTCCTCTGATTGGGTTTAAATTGGGGCTCCCAAGGGTACTTGCTCTGCTGACCTGACTTAAGAGATTTTGATGTGCAGATGATGATGCATCTTTGAAACAAGTGCTAAGCAAGTTGACTGGAAGCAGGTACTTGGAGTAATTGCACAAATTCTTTAAATTGTGGGCAATTGTGTTACTGAACTTCAGGGTTCTTGGAGATGCAGCACTTCCTTGGTCCTGACAGTAATCAAAATATCAACAGGCTTTGAAAGCCTCCATAAAAATGCAAGGTTGCTTTTACTAATAGGTAGAGCACATTTCCCCCTTCAAGCTTGCTACTAAGTGGTGGTGGTGGTGGTGGTGGTGGTGGTGGTGGTAGTGGTAGGGGGGTGGGCGGGTGGTCTGAGGCTTTGGGAGAGGTGGCAGGAGTAATTGAAGGGTGGTGAGAAGAGAAGCTAGAAGTGGTTCCAAAGAATGCCCTAACTGGTTTGGCTCAGTGGATAGAGTGTTGCCCTGCAGACTCAAGGGTCTCAGGTTCGATTCCAGTCAAGGGCATGTACCTTGGTTGCAGGCACATTCCCAGTAGGGCTTGTGCAGGAGGCAGTTGATCTATGTTTCTCACTGATGTTTCTAACTATCCCTCCCCCCCCCTTTTTAAAATTAAATCTTTATTATTCAGATTATTACATTTGTTTCTCTTTTTTCCCCTCCACCCAGCTCCCACCCTTCCCTCTACCCTTATCTTCCTCCCGTTGATGTCATCCATAGGTGTATGATTTTTGTCCAGTCTCTCCCTGCATCCCCTCACCCTTTTCCCCCTGAGAATTATCAGTCCACTCCCTTTCTGTGCTGATTCTATTATATTCACCAGTTTATTCTGTTGATCACTTAATTTTTAGATTCACTTGTTGATACATATTTGTTGTTCATAATTTTTTATCTTTTACCTTTTTCTTCCTCTTCTAAAAGAGTACCTTTCAGCATTTCATATAATACTGGTTTGCAGTTGATGAACTCTTTAGCTTTTTCTTATCTGTGAAGCTCTTTATCTGCCCTTCAATTCTGAATGATAGCTTTGCTGGATAGAGTATTCTTGGTTGTAGGTTCTTGCTACTCATCACGTTGAATATTTCTTGCCACTCCCATCTGGCCTGCATCGTTTCTGTTGAGAAATCACCTGACAGTCGTATGGGTGCTCCCTTGTAGGTAATGAACTGTTTTTCTCTTGCTGCTTTTAATAGTCTCTTTTTTGCTCTTGGTATTTTAATGATGATGTGTCTTGGGGTAGTCCTCTTTGGATTCTTTTTGTATGGGGTTCTGTGTGATTCCTGGACTTGTAAGTCTATCTCTTTTATTAGATGTGGGAAGTTTTCAGTCATTATTTCTTTAAATAGGTTTTCAGTATCTTGCTCTCTCTTTTCCTCTGGCACCCCCACAATTCTGATGTTGGAACGCTTGAAGCTGTCCCAGAGGCTCCTTACATTATCTTCACATTTTTGGATTATTTTCTCTTCTTGCTTTTCCAGTTGAGTGTTTTCTGATTCTTTATATTTTAAATTTTTTACTTGATTCTTGCCTTCCTTTAGTCTGCTGTTAGGTCTCTGTATAATATTTTTTTATTTCAGTCAGTGTATGTTTAATTTCTAGTTGGTCCTTTGTCATCTCTAGTTGGATCTGTTCCATCTGTAGTTAGTTCTTTTTCATCTCCAATTGGTTCTTCTTCATCTCCTCTTGGATCTTGCTAACTTTATCTAACTTTTCTAGGATATTCTTGAAAAACCTTATAAGCGTGGTTTTGAACTCTATATCTAGTCGTTTGTTTTCCTCCATTTCTTTTGTTTGTGATCTCTTCCCTTGTCTTGGAATTTTCACTATTCTGGGAGAACTTCTGTGTTGGATTCAGCCTTATGATACCAGACTTGCAAAACTGCAGAATCCTCTCTGTTGAGCTTGGGATGGGTGGAGTCTTGGCTTAAGGGACTGCCTTGCCTTCCAGTCGGCCCTTCCCTCCACAGCCCCTTAGTCTCACGTGACTGGGTAATTGCTGGATCGGTCCTTGTGCCTGTGTTACTTCTCTTGGCAGTTCCTCTAGACTGCTGCCTTTCCGGCTCCCTTGTGCTCTGGAACCATATGAGTCTGGGTCCCCAGGGTTTTGCCCGAAACCAGGGTTTCGTGGAGTTAGAAGTGACGCAGTTGGGAGGGTCTGTCTCCTGCCCACTCGTGAAAGCCAGCAGCACAATCAGCAGTCGGTCCTCTGCGTGCAGTGCCATACACGCCACCAGACTTCTGATCTTTTGCGACTCCCCCAAATTTCTGTGCACTTCTCCCTTTTCACAGTCCAAACTCACCCCCATATGAGTTTTGGCTGGATCTGGGGTTTAGTGTTGTAGGATAAGGGTTTCAGTGCAGTTGAGAGTATCTGTCTCCCTCCCGCCAGAGAAAGCCAGCCAGGTACACCGGCACCCGCTCTCTCCACGTGTGTCTTCATACCTCAGCTTTTTGCAGCTCCTCTAGGTCTCTGTGAGTCTCTCCTAGTTGTAGAATTTCCACTCCGCCAGCTTTCCTGTGGTTCTGGATGGTGTCCGTTCTGTCTTTTAGTTGTAGTTTTGAAATTGTGCGAGGCAGCAGTGTAGGTGTTTACTTATGCCACCATCTTGGATTCTCTCCTCTCCTTTTTCTGTAAAAAAATAAGTAAAATATATTAAACAAAAAAATAAAGAAGATTGGAGTCCAGTGAAGAGTGGGGTGCTTTATAGCTTGCCTTAAAACTACACCCCTGAATTCCTTTTGTAGCTGCATGTGCCAGATTTTCAGGCAACTTTTAACGCTCAGCTCTCTTAAAAACATTTGGGCTCTCCTTAAAAGCAACATCTCCACCTTGCCCTCCTGCCCCTTGATAGCTCTCTTTCCGTCTCCCCCTGTCTGTAATCCATCTCACTCTGTAGAGCATTTATTCATTCACTTACAAGTTGAGCTCCCAAAGTGTAAAATCCACACCATTCTGCACCAGCACACACCACCTCTCTGAGTAACTGTAGTTCACTGGCCACCCTCTGCACTTCTATTTTCTTTTCAGTCCTTTTCTGCGGAGAAGGATCTTTCCACAGCTTGTGTTTTCATGTTAAAACTGTGATGTCGCCGAGACCGGTTTGGCTCAGTGGATGGAGTGTCGGCTTGTGGACTGAAAAGGTCCCGGGTTCGATTCTGGTTGGGGGCATGTACCTTGCTTGCGGGCACATCTCCACAGTGGGGCATGCAGGAGGCAGCTGATCGATGTCTCTCATCGATGTTTCTGACTTTCTATCTCCCTCTCTGTAAAAAGTCAATAAAATATATATAAACAAACAAACAAACAAAAAAGACTGATGTCCCAGTACTCTTAGAATAATGACCAAAATCTTACCATGGTTCAGGAAGATTCTGTTTTCCAAAAATCCGGTGCTTCCTGCAACCAACCCCTGCCTCCAAGCAAAGTTGTGATAGGTGGGGGAGGGGGTGACAGTGGGGGCGTTGGGCTTTAGGGGCAGCCCTGGAGGATAGTTGTGTGGTGTCACCACAAGGGCAGCTAGGAACAGGATAACTGGATGACAGCAGCAGCAACGAGGCCTGTGAGGTTTGCAGCATTGTCCCCGGGCAGGGCCCATCTTCCTAAGAGCGACACTTGAGGGCTTGGGAAAAGCAACTTCTTAAATACAACATACTCTTGGAGTTAAGACAACTGCTGTTAACTCTATAAACTACTTCCTTTAGCCAGACCCATGTTGGAGAGGGTTAATGGAGCTGACATTTGACCACAATTGTATGACCCTAGAGTCTTTGTAGAGCATTTATTCATTCACTCAAATATTAAGTAGCTGTTTTTTGCAGGGCATAAAATGGTATAAGACTCAATTTATATGCCTACTATGTGTTCAGCAAAGTGTCTGTTGCCAGGAGATCACTGAACAAGTTGTTAGATGGCCGACTCAATTCCCCAGTTATTGCCGAACTGTGTGCTAGTCCTTGTCCTGGGAGATGGACGAAGAAGCAGTTCCTTCCCTTAAAACTCACAGTGGGCTTAGCAACTTGAAACAGTCTTAAGGCCTGGCATCTGCTCCTTACCAGGAAGCACCAGGCAGTACATAATTGTGTTTAATTATGTTATAGGGATCCAGAGGTGACAGGATCAATGCAGGGGGGCTGGGTATTGGCTGGCTTCTGAGAGAACAAAAGGGGTAAGATACATGATCTGATTTGGACACAGGAGCAGGGGTCTCACTTGGCGCCATGAAAGGAGGGAAGGAACACAGGATTGGGAAGAGCAGGCTGCTAAGGTGTAAGGCAATACCAGTTGTTCTGCTGAAGGAACAGGGGACCAGATTGAGGAAGGTGGGTGAAGAGCTCAGGTAGGCATTTTCTAATCCGTGAGCCGGAAGGCCCTGCAGTGACTGGTGGCTTCCAGCAGTTTGCACAATGCATCTCTGGTAGGAGAAATTCCATTTCAAAAATAGACTTCAGGTTGGCTGCCAGAGTACAGAAGCATCCCATTTTGACTCGTTTGTGCTGACAAGGTTTCCTGAATTCTAGAGCTCTAGTGGGTCTAGGGCGCGAGCCGACCCCCACACTTTCATTTGACCTCTACTCACCCTTAAACATCTGAAGGCCAGATGTTGCAGCAATGAGACCCTCAGAACAACAAACTGTCCATGGTCTGGTTGGGAGTTGGGGTACAAGTGAGGTTCTGGTGGGAAATGAGACCGGAGAGCTCACCAGGGAAGTGGTCATGGAGGACCTGTATGGCAAGGATTTCTCTCCAATAATGTGGTTGAATGAATCTGCTGCAGAATTAGATGTTCAACGATGGATTGAGTGTCTTTGGCACATGCTGAATTCCTCGGCATGGGAGATATTTGAGCTGTTGGGCTGATCACCATGTATGTAGGAGAGGGGATTTGTGCAGGAAGTTAGGGGTAGCTGAGATGGCATCCATGCAGTTTAGCTTGGGAAAAGGCTAGATTGGCATCTAGAGACCTATTTTCTGGTTCCTAACCCTTCTCACACCAGTTGGGGTCATGGAATGGCAAGGGACTTCCCTTTTCTGGGCCTCCATTTCCCTGTCTTGGTGAGGTACAAGGGCTAGAGAAGTTGTTCCCAAGCATGGCATGTGAAATCTTGTTCAAAATACAAATGCCCAAGGCCCCTGGTCCCAGGAACCCAAGCATCTGAAGTTGATCAACTTTCAGATTGGTATCTGATCAGTTAGGCTAGGGAAACTGAACTGAAGAGTCTGAAGTTCCTTCTGCCTATGAGAATTGTGTGTCTTTAAGTAGACCTGATCTCTGGCCACAAGAAGCTGGCAAATAAACAGTGATAGTACTATGACTTCTGCTAGTAAAATAGTGATGACAGCAGAATAGTTTTCTAGGTGCCAGGTACATAGCCTATTGTGCAAACTATCTTATTTACCTTTCATAAGTACTCTATGAGGGAGGTACTGTTATCCTTATTTCATAGCCTATTGTGCAAACTATCTTATTTACCTTTCATAAGTACTCTATGAGGGAGGTACTGTTATCCTTATTTTATTTATTTACTAGAGGCCTGATGCATGAAATTTGTGCATGGATAGGTTCTCGAGACCTGGCTGGCGATCAGGGTGATTGAGGGCCCCCCCCACTGACAGCTGCCTTAGCCAGCCTGGGGCCTGTGGGTTGGGAGCAGCATCTGCCCCCTGGTGGTCAGTGTGCATCATAGCAACCGGTTATTCTACCAGTTGTTCTGTCTTTTGGTTGATTTGCATATTATGCTTTTATTATATAGGACTTAAAAATCTGTATTTATTTTTAAAATATATATGTTTATTGATTTCAGAGAGGAAGGGAGAGGGAGACAGAGATAGAAACATCCATGATGAGAGAGAATCATTTATGGCTACTCCTGCACACTCCCTACTGGGGATCAAACCTGCAACCTGGTCATCAATCCTTGGCTGGAATCAAACTGGGCCCCTTCAATCTGAAGGCAAATGCTCTATTCACTGAACAAAACCAGCCAGGGCTCTTATCCCCATGTTATAGACAGAGAGTGAGGCTCTTGGTCAAAATGAGAGCTTTGATATTCTGTGATACATCTCTGGACACTCATGGAACTTCTAAGGAGCTTGAACTTCTAAGGAGGTTGCAGAGATATTAGTAGGGCAGTGCTTCTCCCAAAGGGTTCCTGAACAGGCAAGCAGCACCAGCAATTGGAACATTTAGAAATGCAGGTTCTCAGGCCCACCCCAAATCTAATCAGAAACTGAGGGTGGGGGAGAATCCAAGATGGCGGCATAGGTAAACACCTACACTGCTGCCTCGCACAACAATTTCAAAACTACAACTAAAAGAACAGACATTATCCAGAACCACAGGAAAGCTGGCTGAGTGGAAATTCTACAATTAGAAGGAAAGAGAGGGCCTCACAGAGACCCAGAGGAGTGCAAAAAGCTGAGGTTGGACACTGCGCTGGTGGAGAGAGTCGGTGCCAGAGTACCTACCTGGCTTTCTCTGGTGGGAGGAAGACGGAGACTCTCAATGGCATTGAACCCCTTATCCTATGACACTAAAGCCCAGAGCCAGCCGAAACTCATATGGGGGGAGTTTGGACTGTGAAAAGGGAGAAGTGCACAGAGATTTAGGGGAGTCGCAGAGGATCTGGTGGTGCACACGGCACTGTGCATGGAGGAGCGACTGCTGATTGTGCCATTGGCTTTCACTAGTGGGTGGCAGAAAGACCCTCCCAGCTGCGTCACTTCTAACTCCACTGAACCTAGTTTCAGGCGAAACCCTGGGGACCCAGACTCCTGTGGTCCCAGTCACGTGAGACTAGGGGGCCGTGGAGGGTGGGGCCGACTAGAAGGCAAGATGGTCCATTAAGCCCTGAGACCCCACCCATCCCAACCACAACAGAATGGCTTTTGCAATTTTGCAAGTCTGGTATTATAAGGCTGAATCCAAAACAGAAGTTCTCCAGGCATAGTGAAAATGCCGAGACAAGGGAAGGGATCACAAACAAAAGAACTGGAGGAAAACAGACATGTGGATATAGAGTTCAAAACTACGCTTATAAGGTTTTTCAAGAATATCCTAGAAAAGTTGGATAAAGTTAGCGAGACCCAAGAGGAGATGAAAAAGAACCAACTAGAGATGGAAAAGGACCAACTAGAAATTAAACATACACTAACTGAAATAAAAAATATCATACAGAGACCTAACAGCAGACTACAGGAAGGCAAGAATCAAGTAAAAATTTGAAATATAAAGAATCAGAAAACACTCAACTGGAAAAGCAAGAAGAGAGAAGAATCCAAAAATATGAAGATAATGTAAGGAGCCTCTGGGACAGCTTCAAGCGTACCAACATCAGAATTGTGGGGGTGCCAGAGGAAGAGAGAGCAAGATACTGAAAACCTATTTAAAGAAATAATGACTGAAAACTTCCCACATCTAGTAAAAGAGATAGACTTACAAGTCCAGGAAGCACACAGAACCCCATATAAAAAGAATCCAAAGAGGACTACACGATTCACATCATCATTAAAATACCAAGAGCAAAAGACAAAGAATATTATAAACAGCAAAAGAAAAACAGTTAATTACCTACAAGGGAGCACCCATACGACTGTCAGCTGATTTCTCAACAGAAACTATGCAGGCCAGATGGGAGTGGCAAGAAATATTCAAAGTGATGAATAGCAAGAACCTACAACCAAGGTTACCCACAAAGCTATCATTCAGAATTGAAAGTCAGATAAAGAGCTTCACAGATAAGAAAAAGCTAACAAGTTCAACACCACCAAACCAGTATTATATGAAATGCTGAAAGGTACTCTTTTAGAAGAGGAAGAAGAAAAAGGTAAAAGATAAAAAATTATGAACAACAAATATGTATCTATCAACAAGTGAATCTAAAAATTAAATGAATTAAAAATTTGATCAACAGGATAAACTGGTGAATATAATAGAATCAGGCGCACAGAAAGGGAGTGGACTGATAATTCTCGGGGAAAGGGGTGAGGGGTGTACAGGGAGAGACTGGACAAAAATCATACACCTATGGATGAGGTCAACGGGAGGGAGGTAAGGGTAGAGGGAAGTGTGGGATCTGGGTGGAGGGGAGTTATGGAGGTGGAAAAAGAGAAACAAATGTAATAATCTGAATAATAAAAATTTAATTAAAAGAAAAAGAAACTGAAGGTGGGGTACAGCAGCCTACATTTTAACGAGTTGTCCAGGTGATTCTGATGTGGGCTGAAGTTTGAGAAACACTGAGCTAGCGGACAGAGCGGAAGACATTCCAGGAGTGGCAGTTGTGGGGACTAGAAAGGTAGTGCGTTACTTTCCCTTTGGGGGAATAAAGAGATCTGATAAACCACATGAAATCCCACAAGGGGGCGCTCTGGGCACAGGCTTGGATGCTGCCTGCTTTGTTGTCAAGGCTGTATCCTTGCGGAAGCATGAAAAAAGCCTGGTGCCACATCAACTGGAGAGGTCACTTTCTTCTTAGAGAAGGTCTAATGGAGGTGGTAATCTTGTTTATAGGATTCAGCCTTCACAGGGAAGCTGAATCTGCAGGGCTTTCTGCTGTTCACATGTGCGTGGCGATGCCCACCCATCCATGCTGCAGTGTCTCTGCAGAGCCTGCGCACACAGCATTCCCTTGTAGCTAGCTGCCCAGCCACCGGCTTGCAGTTTCTTGGGAAGGAAGAAGGCTGGAACCCCAGAGTCCAGCCCTGGTTCAGCATTCTCCCTACAGGGCGATGCCTGTGTCCTGTTCTTGGACAGTTTGGGTGGGGACTAGAACGCTAGGTATAAGCGTGTTTTCAAGCCTCATCAGTGCCCAGCCGTACTTCTCGGGCTCATGCATACCCCGTTTCTGGGTCTCAATTTCCTACTCTAAGATAAGGTTCTGGCTCTACATTTCCTCTATGTCAGAGATGGAGAACCTCTTTTCTGCCAATGGCCATTTGGGTATTTATAACATGAGCCCTACAAAATTACCAACTTAAAAAATTAGCCTGTTATATTTAGTCAAGCATTTAATGAACTCATCCCTAATACCTTGGCAGGGCCAGACCAAATGATTTCGGTGGCCTTACACGGCCCCATGGGCTGGATGTTCCCCACTCCTCTATGTAGAGAAAATGCTTCCCTGGGGAGTTGAGGAGGAAATAGACTGGTCCTACTTGAGGAACTCAGATTGTAAGGCCAGCTGCAAGCATCTGTCTCCCATATACCTTTAAGTAAGCCTCGGCAGGGACTGATGCAAGGCAGTAAGGTGGAACCTGGCAAATTGGATTTTTAAAAAGCCCACATCTTTGGACATCAAGGATTTGCCTCTATAGATTTCTGTTCTGTGTTGCTTGGCGGGAGGAAAGATTTACACCCTGTTCTTTCAGCTGCAGTGTATATTTCTTCTGAAAATACAGTGCGCAGAGGGAGGGCTGCGACAGTGAGGGGCTTCAGCATTCCTATTAATCCAGGGATTGGCGTCCTGCACCTCACCCTGGCCACTCTGCCTGGGCCATTAGTCTCTGGAACTATGATTTCAGAAAGCTACAGACGTGTGCATCACAGAGCCAGGGGATTAGAGAGAGGGTCTGCTTCAGCCCTCTGCTGGCTCCTCCTGTCTATGATGATTCTGGGAGTTTGGTTAGAAATGGCCCTACTGGTAGGCAAACATCCTCAAATAGCAGCTCTGTTTGGGAAGGAAACGTGAAACAGGACATCCCTTGCCTCCAGGCCTCCTCGCAGAAGCGGAGGGAGCTCCTCAATTGATGTGGTACCCCTATTGTCCACGCAGGTAGCACTTTTCTCTGCTTATGGATGAGACCACCAGACAGAGGGGTCAGGCGACTTTCCCCCAGTCCCTCAGCCCTTTTGCTATTGAGTTGTGTGAGTTCTTTCTACATTTTAAGCATTAGCCCTTTACCCAGGATATTGTTTGCAAATATTTTCTTCAGTTCAGTAGGTTGCCTTTTCATTTTGTTGATGGCTTTTCACCTTAAGCTGGTGCCCCTCCTGACTCCTGATAGCAGGTGATCTATTGTCTACTCAGCTGCCATTTCCTTTCTTATTTTATTTGAATGTTAGGGTTTTAAAAAAATTTCATTGGTTAATAGTATAATGATTTGACATATGTAGATATTGTGACATGATTACCACAGTAAGTCTAGTTAACATTTATTATCTCATAGTTACACATTTGTTCTTATGATAAGAACTTTTAAGATCTATTAGTAACTTTCAAATGTATAATACAATATTGCTAATTGATCCATTCTCTTAGTAACTTCTTCTTTTTTTTCCTCTGTTGCTGACAATTACCTGAAAGAGAAGTTGGGATGATTCTCAGAAACTTCTAAGTGCACAATACAACATTAATGACTGGACTCAGCATTCTGTACATTATATTCCCAGAACTTAAACTGTGAAGTTGTCCCTTCTGACCACTTTCACCCATTTCACCCACCTTCACCCTTCCCATGTCCCCCACTCCTGCCTCTGGCAATCACTAATCTGTTCTGTTTCTATGAGTTGCTGTTTTTTTTTTGTTTTGTTTTTTTTTTAGTGATTTTTAGTTTATGCAATATTTGTTAGTGAGATCAGGAAATATTTGTTTTTCTCTTTCTGACTTATTTTACTTTACATAATGCCTTCAAGGTCCATCCATGTCAGAAGTGGCAGGTTTTGAGGGGAAAACAAGATGGTGGCCTAGGTGAATACCTAAACTGCTGCCTCGCACAATAATTTCAAAACTACAATTAAAAGACAGAACGGACACCATCCAGAACCACAGGAAAGCTGGCTGAGTGGAAATTCTACAACTAGAAGTAAAGAGAGGGGCTCACAAAGACTCAGAGGAACTGTAAAATGCTGAGGTATGGAAACATGTGGGTGGGGAGGAAGGGCGGTGGAGGGTCTGGTTGGCTTCTAGTGGGAGAGAGATGGAAACTCCTGACTGCACTGAACCCCACTTCTGACTGCACTGAACCCCAGTTCTGGGAGACTCATATGGGGGGAGTCTGGATTGTCATGAAAAGGGAGTAGTGCACAGAAACTTAGGGGAGCCATGAAAGGCAGAGGTGTGGAGGCGCGTGCAAAGAGGACTGACTACTGATTGTGCCCTGGCTTTCTCTAGCAGAAGGAAAACAGAACCTCCCAACTGCACTGAAATCCAGGTCTGACTGCACTGAACCCCAGTTTTGGGCAAGACCCTGGGGACCCAGACTTGTACGAGGCCCCGGAGTGTACGGAAACTCAGGGTAGCCGGAAAGGCAGAGGTTTGGAGGTGTGCGCATGTGCACAGAGAGGGCTGCAGCGATTACGGAGGGACACTGAGACCAATGGGCCATCATGTAGGGCAGGGCTGACAGGAAGCCAAGACTGTCTGCTCAGCCCTGAGACTCTGCCACATCCAGGCCCAGCACAGAGGCTTTTGCAGCCTTGCAAGTCTTAAGGCTGAGTCCAGCATAGAAGTTCTCTGGGTATAGACACAGCTGATCCTCACAACCAATTGGCTTGGAGGTCAATTCCCCCCAGTGATACCAACAACAATCAAGACTTAACTACAATAAGACTATATACACAGTCCACAAAGGTGTGCACCAAGAGTGTCCACCTAAGGTAACTGGGGAGGTGAAGCTACTGGGCCATATAATCACCTAGCACACAAAGTTACTCTACCAACTCAGGGAAGCAGCCATAATGTGGAGACAAAGGAACAGATCACAAACGAAAGATTTGGAGAAAATGGAAGAAAACAAATGACTGGATATAGAGTTCAAAACTACTGTTATAAAGTTTTTTTAAAGAATTTCCTAGAAAAGATGGCTAAATTTAGTAAGACCCAAGAGGAGATGAAAAAGGACCAACTAGAAATTAAACGTACACTGACTGAAATAAAAAATATTATACAGAGACCTAACAGCAGACTAGAGGAATGCAAGAATCAAGTCAAAGATTTGAAATACAAAGGAGCAGAAAACACTCAACTGGAAAAACAAAAAGAAAAAAGAATCTAAAAATGTGAAGGTAGTGTAAGGAGCCTCTGGGACAACTTCAAGTGTACCAACATCAGAATTATGGAGGTGCCAGAAGAAGAGAGAGAGCAAGATACTGAAAACCTATTTAAAGAAATAATGACTGAAAACTTATTCCACCTGGTGAAAGAAATAGACTTACAAGTCCAGGAAACGCATAGAACCCCAAACAAAAGGAATCCAAAGAGGACCACACCAAGACACATCATAATTAAAGTACCAAGAGCAAAAGACAAAGAGAGAATATTAAAAGCAGCAAGAGAAAAACAGTTAATTGCCTATAAGGGAGCACCCATACGATTGTCAGCTGATTTCTCAACAGAAACTGTGCAGGCCTGATGGGAGTGGCAAGAAATATTCAATGTGATGAATAGCAAGAACCTACAACCAAGATTACTCTACCCAACAAAGCTATCATTCAGAACTGGAGGTCAGATAAAGAGCTTCACAGATAAGAAAAAACTAAGAGTTCATCAGCACCAAACCAGTATTATATAAAATGCTGAAAGATACTCTTTAAGAAGAGGAAGAAAAAGAAAAAGGTAATGATAAAAATTATGAATAACAAATACATATCTATTAACAAGTGGATCTAAAAATCAAGTGAATTGAAAATTTGATGAACAGAATAAACTGGTGATAGAAAGGGAGTGGACTGATGTCGGAGACCAAATATTGTTCTCACTAGGTGGATGTAAACAGAAGGCCAGAAGGCTGGCAAACCTTAATTGCTCTGAAAGGTCAGAGCTGATTACTCATTGTTTAGTTGAAACTATCTGTTTATATCATGTTAATTTCTGTTATTTCCTGCCTAAAGGCTAGGGGTGTGTCCCAAAGCCTTAATAAAAGGGAGAAAAATGCCAGAGCAAATGGCAGTCCTTTCCACTAGAGGAAGGCTCCTGCCTGGCCCCCCAATATCGCCAAATTAATGTTTTTTAGTTTCTCATTTCATTTGCGTGCGGCCTCCTTCAGAACCCGAACCCTGACCCGGGAATCCTGAACCACACGGGACGTGGAAAGAGGTTCCCACAGACTGATAATTCTCAGGGCAAAAGAGGTGCAGGGAGAGACTGGACAAAGATCATACACCTATTGATGAGGACAATGTGGGGAGGTAAGGGCAATGTAGGGTGGGAGCTGGATGGAGGGGAGCTATGGGGGGAAAAAGAGGAACAATTGTAATAATCTGAACAATAAAGATTTATTAAAAAACAAGAAGTGGCAGGATTTTCTTTTTTTTATGGCTGAATAATATTTCTTTCTCTCTGTTTGTGTGTGTGTGTACACATGTTTTCTTTCCCCATTTCTCCTTTTGTGGGAACTTAGGTGGAGTGCAGATATCTTTTTGAGATTTCATTTCCCTTGCATATCTACTCAGGAGTGGAATTGCTGAGACACATGGTAGTTCCGTTTTTAATTTTTGGAAGAACCTCCACACTGTATTCCATAGTGCACCAGTTTACCCACAATTCCCTTTTCTCCACCTTCTCACCAACACTTGCTATCTCTTGTGTGTTTTTAAAAAAATATATTTTTATTGGTTTTGGAGGGGAGAGGGAAGGGAGAGAGAGTTAGAAATATCAATGTTGAGAGAGAATCATTGATCAGTTGTCTCCTGCACACCCCACAATGGGGATTGAGCCCACACCTGGGCATGTGCCCTTGACCGAAATTGAACCCAGGACCCTTCAGTCTGAAGGCCAATGCTCTATCCACTGAGCCAAACCAGCTAGGGCTCTCTTGTGTTTTTGATGATGAACATTCTAACAAGTGTAAAGTGATATATATATCTCATTGTAGTTTTAATTTGTGTTTCCATGATGATTAGTGATGTTGAGCACCTTTTCATGTACCTGTTCGCCATCTGTATGTCTTTTTTTGGAAAAATGCTTATTCAGTTACTCTGCCTGTTTTTAATTATTTTTTTTACTTTTAAAATTTCTCAATTACAGTTTACATTCAGCATTAGTTTGTATTAGTTTCAGGTGCATAGCATAGCAGTTAATCATAAACTTTATGAAGTATTCTCCCAATATTTCTGGTATCCCTTGGCTTCATACATAGTTATTACAATATTATTGACTGTATTTTCTATGCTGTACTGTACATCTCTGTGACTATTTTATAACTACCAACTTGTACTTTTCAATCCCTTCATCTTTGTCATTTAGTTCCCTAACTTTTCTCCCCTTTTAAAATATCAGATTGTTTGTTTCTTTGCAATTAGCTTGTGTAAATTCTTTGTACATTTTAGGCACTCACCCCTTATCCATGATATTGTTTGCAAATATTTTCCCCCATTTAGTAGATTGCCTTTTCATGTTGTTGATGGCTTCCATTGCTGCGCAGAAGCCTTTTAGTTTGATGTAGATCAACTTGTTTATTTTTGCTTTTGTTGCCTTTGCTTTTAGCATCAAATCCAAAAACATCGCCATCATGCCTGATGTCAGGGAGCTTATTGCTTATGTCTTCTAGGAGCGTTCTGATTTCAGGTCTTATATTCACGGCTTTAATTCATGCAGTTGATTTTTGAGGATGGTGTGAGAGATAAGTCCAGCTTCATTCTTTTGCATGTGGCTGTCCAGTTTCCCCAGTACCATTTCCTTCTGTTTGTAAGGTTACAATGCACTCAGTGCTGTCTGGGGAGCATCTCCAAGCTGTTCAGCTCCTTGCCCTGTGCTGCCTCAGTGCCACGGTACTGATACCGAGTTATTCCCTGGAGGCTGAGTGTTGAAACACCTTCAGTTGGTACTCTCTGGGATGCTTTGTCTTTGGTTTAGATCAGCGGGCACCAACCTTTTGGACCTCATGGACCACCAGTGGTCCGACCACTGGTTGGGGACTGCTGGTTTAGATGGTGTGTTAGGTAGGAGGCCTTCAGCTGCAAGTAACTTCGACTCACCAGCCTGGACCAATGAGGACATTTATTTGCTTACATAGAAGCCATCTATATGCATAGAGACTTCAGCTGGATTGATGTGGCAGTTCCACAATGTCCCCAGGACCTAGATGGTTTCTCTCTCTGCTTTTCACTCACAGTGTTGGCTTCGTTTTGCAAGATGGTTGCCAATTACAGAGGGAGCCCTCAGGATTGGGACTAGGGCGAAGCAATGAAATGCCTGGGATGCAAAAGCTAAGGAGGCGTGCACTCAGGGTGGTAAAAGTGAAGGGCCAGCACTTTCGTGACCCCAAGAGTACCTCCTACTACATAGGCATGGCCCTGGGGCTCCTGGGCCCTTCCTATTGGTGGGAGAGAGACTGCCTGCCTGCCTGCCTTGCTTCACTAGCAGGCTGCACTGTAATGAAGAGGTCCCCAAAGGCAAAGGGTGTAAACACAGCACACATTTAGTGCTAACTCTCTTAATAGTCCTAGGCAGGGTAGTCAGGGTCAGCAGGAAGCTTTCCTTCCAGGTCTCCATGAGGCCTGACCAGAAGTTTTTGTTCTGTTCCAGTGGCTGCGCCTTAGCCTCTGCACACCTGACTGCAAGGGAGGCTGGGAAACATAGGCTAGCTCCAGCCTAGGCACAGGTGAGGAGAAGGGTTTTGGGGACATCGGCCAGTCTTTGCCGTGGCAGGAAGAAGTAAATGTGTACTTCATAGGGACCCTTCGAAAAGAAGTCTCTCAAGAAAAGGGAAATTTATTGGAAATTTGGGAAATGTCAACCAATCAAAAATATAGACAATGCTGAGATTGGGACTGAGAGCATTCCAGTATAAACCAGCTTCTCCTCCTTCCTCCTTCTCTCTCTTTGATGCTCCTCCACTCTGTTTGCAGGCTGGCTATTTTTGCCTTTTTTTCCATGGCCACCACACCAGGCTTGCCATTAGTTCCCACTGAATGCATCCAACAACACTAATTAGATTTTGCATCCTACTTGTTGCTTCCCGGGAATGAGATGTTGCCTGGCCCTGCCCAGGAGAGGGGTCTCATTCTGATCCTGCCAGTACCATTTCCACTTACCTGTGGCTCAGGAAGCACTTGCTGAGAAGGGGGAATGGAAGGGACTGCTAATGTGGCCACAGCAGCTGCTCTCATGTTGCTAAGACTTCTGCCTTTTCTCCTCATCACTTAAAAAAACAACTATTTTTAAAAACTTTATTTAAAAAGTAGCTTTATTGATATATAATTCAATACCAAAATAATCATCCTTTTAAATTATACAATTCAGTGGGATTTAGATATTTTTACAGTTTTGTAACCATCACCACCACCTAATTTTTGAACATTTTTGTCATGCCAAAAGAAACCCCATGTCATTTAGCAGCCATTCCACATTTCCTCCAGCCTCTATCCCCTGACCCTGGACAGACATCCATCTTCTTTCTGTCCCTATGCATTTGCCTATTCTGGACACATCTATTGTGTATAAATGGGATTATAGAATATGTAGACTTTTGTGACTAGATTCTTTCACTTATCACAATGTTTTTAAACTTCTTTCACATTGTAGCATGTATTAGTACTTTATTTTTAAAAACAGCTTTTTGAGATAGAATTCACATGCCATAGTATTTACTGTATAAAGTGTACAACTCAATTGTTTTCAGGATATTCATCAGCTTGTGCAACACTCAATAATAGCTAGTTTATGAACATTTTCATCACTACATAAAAGGAAACCTCTTACTAATGAGCAGTTTCTCCCCATTCTCCATCCTTCCAGCCCCTGACAGCCATAAAGTCTATATGGATTAGTCTATTCTATACATTTTATATAAATGGAATCATACAATGTGTATGATTTTATGCCTATATTTTTACACTTAGCATAGTATTTTCTAGGTTCATCCATGTTATGGTATACTACAGTATTTCATTTCTTTTTATTGGCAAATGATATTCCATTATATGGATAACACATTTATCCATTTATCAGTCAATGGACATGTGCATATTTTATTATATGAATATACCATACTTACCCATTCATCAGTTGATGAACTTTTTGGCTATTAAAGATAATTCTGGGGCCCTAGCTGGTTTGGCTCAGTGGATAGAGCATTGGCCTGCGGACTGAAGGGTCCCAGGTTTGGTTCTGGTCCAGGGCACATGCCCAGGTTGTGGGCTCAATCCCATTAGGGGTCATACAGGAGGCAGCCGATCGATGATTCTCATCATTGATGTTTCTCTCTCTCTCTTCCCCTGCTCTCCCTCTCTTCTTTCTGAAATAAATAAAAATACATTAAAAAAGAAAAGAAAAGCAAACTCTCTTTGTTTAAAAAAAAAAAGAGATAATTCTGGTGACTATTTGAGATTTTGCTCCTCAGCATATGTTATCAGTTTGGTTCAAATAAACTCTTACAAAGATTCTATTTAGCTCAGCTGGCGTGGCTCAGTAGTTGAGTGTTGACCTATGAACCAGGAGGTGATGGTTCCATTCCTTGTCAGAGCACATGCTCAGAGTTTTGGGCTCGGTCCCCAGTGGGGGACATGCAGGAGACAGCTGATCAATGATTTTCTTTCATCATTGAACTTTCTATCTGTCTCTGTCTCTCATCTCTGTCTCTCTGAAGCAATAAAAAGTATTTTTAAAAGTTCCATTTAAAACCATTCTGCTGTTATGTGTTATTTACAAGAGCTAAGATATGGAAGCAACCCAAGTGCCAACAATAGATGAGTGAATAAAAAAGCTGCATGCGCATACACACACACACACACACACACACACACACACACACACCAAACAAAACCAAAGTGTGACCAGTGTGGTTTAGTCAGTTGGAATGTCCAGTATACTAAAAGGTTGTGGGTTCAATCCCTGGATGGGGCTCACACAGGAGGCAACTGATTGGTGTTTCTCTCTCACATCAATTTTTTAAAAATATATTTTTTAATGATTTTTTACATAGAAGAAGGGAGAGGGATAGAGAGTTAGTTACATTGATGAGAGAGAAACATCAACCAGCTGCCTCCTACACACCCCCTACCCGTAACCAAGGTACATGCCCTTGACCAAACTTGAACTTGGGACCTTTCAGTCCGCAGACCGATCCCTATCCACTGAGCCAAACCAGTTTCAGAACATCAATTTTTTTTTCTCTCTCAAAATCAATAAAAAACATATCCTCAGATGAGGATTAAAAAAAATGTACCAGCAAGATTGTGTGGACATATGCTTTTCTTTTCTCTTGGGTGTATACGTAGAGTGGAATTGGTGTGTCATAGTGGTTACTCTATGTTTAACATTTTGAGGTGCTACCAAACTATTTCCCATAGAGGAAGCACCATTTTATGTTTCCACCAGCAATGTCTGAAGGTTCTGATTTCTCCACATCCTTGTCAACATTTACTATCTGCACTTTGATTTTAGCCATCTACATTGTGTGAAGTGGTATCTCATTATGGTTTTGATTGGCATTTTATTTTTATTTATTTAATATATTTTATTGATTTTTTTTACAGAGAGGAAGGGAGAGGGATAGAGAGCTAGAAACAGTGATGAGAGAAAAACATCGATCAACTGCCTCCTGCACATTCCCTATTGGAGATGTGCCCTTGACTGGAAACGAACCTGGGACCCTTCAGTCTGCAGGCCAACACTCTATACACTGAGCCAAACCAATCAGGGCTGACCTTCAGTTCTGAATGATAGCTTTCTGGGTAGAGTAATCATGGTTGTAGGTTCTTGCTATTCATAACTTAGAATATTTCTTGCCACTCTCATCTGCCCTGCATAGTTTCTGTTGAAAAATCAGTTGAGAATTGTATGGGTGCTCCATTGTAGGTAACTAACTGTTTTTCTCTTGCTGCTTTTATTTTTTTTTTTAATTTTTTAATTAAAAAAAATGTGTACAGATATTTTCATTGCTCCTGGCCACTCCCATGCATACTCTAACCCCACCCAGTGTCTTGTGTCCATTGGTTATGCTTATATGCATGCATACAAGTCCTTCGGTTGATCTCTTATCTACCTCACCTCTCCCTAAACTTCCTGCTGTAATTTGACAGTCTGTTTGATGCTTTATTGCCTCTGTATCTATCTTTTTGTTCATCAATTTATAATGTTCTTTATTATCCATAAATGAGTAAGATCATGTAGTGTTTTTCTTTCATTGCCTGGTTTATTTCACTTAACATAATGTTCTCTAGGTCCATCCATTCTGCTGCAAATGGTAAGAATTCCTTTTTTTATAGCAGTGTAGTATTCCATTATGTAGATATACCATAGTTTCCTAATTCACTCATCTGCTGATGGGCATTAAGACTGTTTCCAAATCTTAGCTATGGTGAATTGTGCTGCTATAAACATAAGGGTGCATGTATTCTTTCTTATTGGTGTTACTAGTTTCTTAGGATATAATCCTAGAAGTGGGATTACTAGGTCAAATGGGAGTTCCATTTTTAGTTTTTTGAGGATACTCCATACTCTTCTCCACAGTTGCTGCACCAGTCTGCATTGCCACCAGCAGTGCACAAGGGTTCCTTTTTCTCTGCATTCTTGCCAACACTTGTTGTTTGTTGTTTTGTTGATGATTGCCATTCTGATGGGTATGAGATGATATTGTCTGGTTGTTTTGATTTGCATCTCTTGGATAATTAGTGACTTTGAGCAAGTTTTCATGTGTCTCTTGGCCTTCCTTCTGTCTTCTTTTGAAAAGATTGTATTTAGGTCCGTTGCCCATTTTTTTATTGGATCATTTATCTTCCTTTTATTGAGTTATATAAGTTGCCTGTAGATGTTGGAGATTAAACCTTTATCAGTGATATCATTTGCAAATATGTTCTCCCATACAGTGGCTTTCTTGTTTTGTTGATGGTTTCTTTTGCTGTGCAAAAGCTTTTTATTTTGATGTAGTCCCATTTGATTATTTTCTCTTTAACTTCCATTGCCCTTGGAGCAGTATCAGTGAAGAAGTTCCTTTGGCATATGTCTGAGATTTTGCTGCCTGTGCATTCCTCTAGTATTTTTATGGTTTCCCATCTTATGTCTAAATACTGTATGCGAGGAATCCAAGATGGTGGCATAGGAAAACACCTACATTGCTGCTGCCTTGCACAACAATTTTAAAACTACAACTAAAAGACAGAAAGGACATCATCCAGAGCCACAGGAAAGCTGGCTGAGTGAAAGTTCTACAACTAGAAGGAAAGAAAGGGGCTCTCGGAGACCTAGAGGAACTGCAAAAAGCTGAGGTACGGAGATGTGTGCCTAGAGAGAGCGGGTGCTGGAGTACCTTGCTGGCTTTCTCTGGCAGGAGGGTGACAGGGACCCCCAATTGCATTGAACCCCTTATTCTACGGCACTTAACCCCAGGTCCAGCCGAAACTCATACTGAGGAGTTTGGACCGTGAAAAGGGAGAAGTGCACAGAAACATAGGGGAGCCGCCAAAGGGCAGAAGTCTGGTGGCCTGCACAGCACTACAATGCAGAAGACTGATTGCTGATTGTGCCGCTGGCTTACACAAGTGGGCAGGAGACAGAACCTCCCAACTGTGCCACTACTAACTCCACTAAAACCTGGGGACCCAGACTCATATGGTTTCAGAGCGCAGGGGAGCATTAAAGGCAGCAGTATAGAGGCACTGTACGCTTGCATAGGGACTGTGCCAGCAATTATCCAGACTCATGTGAGACCCAGGGGCTGTGGAGTTGTGGGGCCGACTGGAAGGCAAGGCGGTCCGTTAAGTCCTGAGATTCCACCTATCCCAAGCTCACCAGAGAGGCTTTTGCAGTTTTGTATAATAAGACTGAATCCAACACAGAAGTTCTCCCGGCATAGTGAAATTGCGGAGACAAAGGAACCGATCACAAACAAAAGAAATGGAGGAAAACAAATGACTGGATATAGAGTTCAAAACCACGCTTTTAAGGTTTTTCTAGAATCTCCTAGAAAAGATGGATAAATTTAGGGAAAGCCAAGAGGAGATGAAAAAGGACCAACTAGAAATTAAACATACACTGACTGAAATAACAAATATTATACAGAGTCTTAAGAGCAGACTAGAGGAAGGCAAGAATCAAGTCAAAATTTTGAAATATAAAGAATCAGAAAATGCTCAATTGTAAGAGCAAGAAGAAAAAAGAATAAAAAAATGTGAAGATAAGGTAAGGAGCCTCTGGGACAGCTTCAAGTGTACCAACATCAGAATTGTGGGGGTGGGAGAGAAGCCAAGATGGCGGCATAGGTAAACACCTACACTGCTGCCTCACACAACAATTTCAAAACTACAACTAAAAGACAGAACAGACATCATCCAGAACCACAGGAAAGCTGCCGGAGTGGAAATTCTACAACTTGAGGGAAAGAGAGGGGCTCATGGAGACCCAGAGGAGCTGCAAAAAGCTGAGGTACGGAGACGTGCGTGTGGAGAGAGCGAGTGCTGGAGAACCTGGCTGGCCTTCTCTGGCGGGAGGGAGACGGAGACTCTCAAAAGCATTGAACTCCTTATCCTACGATACTAAACCCCTGATCCAGCCAAAACTCATTTAGGGGCGAGATTGGACTGTGAAGGGGGAGAAGTGCACGGAAATTTAGGGGAATTGTAAAAGATCAGAAGTCTGGTGGTGTGAACGGCACTGCGTGTGGAGGACAGACTGCTGATTATGCTGCTGGCTTTCACGAGTGGGCGGGAGACAGACCCTCCCAACTGTGCCACTTATAACTTCACTAAACCCCAGTTTCGGGCGAAACCCTGGGGACCCAGACTCATATGGTCCCGGAGTGCAGGGGAGCCGGAAAGGCAGCGGTCTACAGGCATTGTGAGAGAGAGCGCGCAAGGGGACTGCTCCAGCGATTACCCAGTCACGTGAGACTCAGGGGCCGTGAAGGGCAGGCCCTACTGGAAGGCAAGGCGGTCCCTTAAGCCCTGAGACTCCATCCATCCCAAGATCAAGAGAGGCTATTGCTGTTTTTCAAGTCTGGTATCATAAGGCTGAATCCAACATCTTTTGTTTGTGATCCCTTCCCTTGTCTCAGCAAAATGAAAATGCTGAGACAAGGGAAGGGATCATAAACAAAAGAAATGGAGGAAAACAAACGACTGGATATAGAGTTCAAAACCATGCTTATAAGGTTTTTCAAGAATATGCTAGAAAAGATGGATAAATTTATCAAGTCCCAAGAGGAGATGCAAAAGGACCAACTAGAGATGCAAAAGATCCAACTAGAGATGATAAAGGACCAAATAGAAATTAAACATACACTGTCTGAAATAAAAAATATTACACAGAGACCTAACACCAGACTAACGGAAGGCAAAAATCAAGTAAAAAATGTGAAATATAAAGAATCAGAAAACACTCAACTGGAAAAGCAAGAAGAGAAAAGAATCCAAAAATGTGAAGATAATGTAAGGAGCCTCTGGGACAGCTTCAAGCGTACCAACATCAGAATTGTGGGGTTGCTAGAAGAGAGAGAACAAGATACTGAAAACCTATTTGAAGAAATAATGACTGAAAACTTACCCCACCTGGTGAAAGAAATAGACTCACAAGTCCAGGAAGCACACAGAACCCCATATAAAAGGTATCCAAAGAGGACCATACCAAGACACATCATCATTAAAATACCAAGAGCAAAAGACAAAGAGAGACTATTAAAAGCAGCAAGAGAAAAACAGTTCATTACCTACAAGGGAGCACCCATAAGATTGTCAGTTGATTTCTCAACAGAGACTATGCTGGCTGGATTAAAGTGGCAAGAAATATTCAATGTGATAAATAGCAATAACCTACAACCAAGAATAATCTATCCAGCAAAGCTGTCATTCAGAATTGAAGGGCAGATAAAGAGCTTCACAGATAAGAAAAAGCTAAAGGAGTTCATTAACTGCAAACCAGTATTATATGAAATGCTGAAAGGTACTCTTTAAGAAGAGGAAGAAGAAAAAGGTAAAAGAAAAAATTATGAACAACAAATACATATCTATCAACAAGTGAATCTAAAAATTTAGGGAATTAAAAATTTGATCAACAGAATAAACTGGTGAATATAGAAGAATCAGGATCACAGAAAGGAAGTGGACTGATAATTCTCAGGGGGAAAGGGGTGAGGGGTGTTCAGGGAGAGACTGGACAAAAATCATATACCTATGGATGAGATCAATTGGGGGGAAGTAAGGGTAGAGGGAGAGGTGGGAGTCAGGTGGAGGGAAGCTATGGGGGGGAAAAAGAAACAAATGTAATAATATGAATAATAAAGTTTGTATTAAAAAATAAATCCTATATGAATTTGGTGTTTATTTTTATATATGGTGTATTTTGGTGGTCTAGTTTCATTTTTTTGCATGTATCTGTCCAATTTTTCAAATACCATTTATTGAGGAGACTGTCTTGACTCCATAGTATGTTCATGGCTCCTTTGTCAAATATTAATTGTGCATAGTGGCTTAGGTTGACATATGGATTCTCTCTTCTATTCCATTGGTCTATATGTCTGTTCTTGTGCCAGTACTAGGCTGTTTTGGGAGCAGTGGCTTTGTTATACAGCTTGAAATCTGGTATTGAGGTCCCACCTACTTTATTCTTATTTCTGAAGATTGCTGTGGCTGTTTGGGATCTTTTTTTTATTCTAGATGAATCTTTGGAGAGTTCTTTCTAGGTCTATGAAATATGTCGTTGGTATTTTAATGGGGAGTGCATTGAATCTATATATTGCTTTGGGTAGTATGAACATTTATTTTTAAGCCTTGCTGAAGCAAGGCCATCAAAAATTTTCAGCTGCCTCCCCCCCAAAAAATTTGGGAGTGAGAGAGAAACATCTAGTATGGATATTTTAATGATGTTGATTCTCCCAATCCATGAGCATGGTATATGCTCTTACATCTGTTTATGACTTCCTCTATCTCTTTTTTCAGTGTCCTGTAGTTTTCTATGTATAGGTCTTTTACCTCCTTAGTTAAGTTTATTCCTAGGCATCTTAATTTTTTGGTGCGATGGTAAATGGGGTTGCTTTTTTAGTCTCTCTTTCTTTAAGTTCAGGATTGGTGTATAGAAATTCCATAGATTTCTTGGCATTAATTTTGTATCCTGCTACATTGCCGAATTCATTGATTAAGTGTATTAGTTTTTTGATGGAGCCTTTCGGGTTTTTTATGTACAATATCATGTCATCTGCAAATAAGATAGCTTTACTTCTTCTTTTCCAATTTGGATGCCTTTTATTTCTTCTTTTTGTCTAATTGCAATGGCTAATACCTGTAATACTATGTTGAACAGGAGTAGTGAGAGTAGGCATACCTGTCTTGTTCCTGTTCTTAGGGAAAATGGTTTTAGTTTTGCCCACTGAGTATGATGTTAGCTGTGGGTTTATCCTATATGGCTTTTATGATGTTTAGGTATGATTCTTCTATTCCTACCTTGCTGAGAGTTTTTATCAAGAAGGGGTGTTGGATTTTGTCAAATGCTTTTTCTGCATCAATTGATACAACTATGTGATTTTTATCTCTCAATTTGTTTATGTGATGTATCACATTTATTGATTTGTGGATATTGTACCATCCTTGCATTCCTTTGATAAATCCTACTTGGTCATGGTGTATGATCTTTCTGATGTACTGCTGGATCCGATTTGCTAGAATTTTGTTGAGGATTTGGCATCTATATTCATGAGGGATATTGGCCTGTAATTCTTTCATTGTGTGTCTTTATCTGGTTTTAGTATTAGTGTGATGCTGGCTTCATAGAAAGAGCTTGGAAGTGTTCCTTCTTCTTGAATTTTTTGTAATAGTCTGAAAAGGATAGGTTTTAATTCTTCCTTGAATGTTTGATAAAACTCTCTTGTGTAGCCGTCTGGTCCCGGGCTTTTGTTTGCTGAGAGCTTTTTGATGACTACTTCAATTTCTTCCTATTTATTGACCTATTTAGAAGTTATTGACCTATTTAGAAGTTTAAATTCTTTCTGATTGAGTTTTGGAAGGTTGTATTTTTCTAGGAATATGTTCATTTCTCGCAGGTTGTCCAGTTTGTTGGAATAGAGTTGTTCATAGTATTTTTTTAAACAATCCTTTGGATTTCGGTGGGGTCCGTTGTTATTTCTCCGCTTCATTTTTTATTTTGTTTATTTGAATCCTCGTTGCTTCTTGGTGAACCTGGCTAGAGGTTCATAAATCTTGTTTCTCCTTTCAACAAACCAACTGTTGGTTTTGTTGATCCTTTGAATTGTTTCTTTGGTCTCTATATTGTTTATCTCTTCTCTGATCTTTATTATTTCCTTCCTACTGCTTGCACTGGGCTCTTCTTGTTGCTCTCTTTCTAGCTCTTTGATTTGTATGGTTAGGTAATTTATTACCATTGTTTCTTGTTTTATTTGCAGTAGGCTTGTAGAGCTATGAAGTTCCCTCTGAAGACTGTTTTCATTGTGTCCCATAGATTTTGGATTGTTGTGTTTTCATTGTCATGTATTACCATGATTTTTAAAAATTTCTTCCTTTATCTCTCTGGTTACCCAGTCATTGTTTAATAGCATGCTGTTTAATCTCCATGTGTTTGATTTATTTGGATTGTTTTTATGGTAGTTGATTTCCAGTTTTATGCCACTATGTTCTGAGAAAATGCTTGATATGATTTCTATCTTCTTGAATTTGAAGAAACTTTACCTGTGACCCAACATATAGTCTATCTTTCAAAATGACCCATGTGCACTTGAGAAGAATGTATATTCTATGGCTTTTGGGTAAAATGTTCTGAAGATGTCAATTAATTCCATCTGGTCTAGTGAGTCATTTAGGATTGATGTTTCTTTGCTGATTTGTTGTTTAGAAGATTTGTCCAATGTTGATAGTGGGGTATTAAAGTCTCCTATGATTGTATTGCTGTCAATCTCTCTCTTGATATCCTCCAGGTTTTTTTAAAAAATGTATTTAGGTGCTCCTGTATTGGGTGTATATATGCTTACCAGAGTTCTTTCTTCTTGTTGGATTGTTCCCTTTAGTATTATGAAGTGACCTTCCTTCTCTCTTGTTATGTCCTTCACTTTGAGATCTAATTTGTCAGATATAAGTATTGCCACCCACTCTCTCAGCGCGCGTCTCCATACCTCAGCTTTTTGCAGTTCCTCTGGGTGTCTTTGAGCCCCTCTCTTTCCTTCTAGCTATAGAACTTCCACTCAGCCAGCTTTCCTGTGGTTCTGGATGATGTCTGTTCTGTCTTTTAGTTGTAGTTTTGAAATTGTTGTGCGAGGCAGCAGTGTAGGTGTTTACCTATGCCGCCATCTTTAAACCTTCTCTTTCTTTCTTCCTTCCTTCCTTCCTTCCTTCCTTCCTTCCTTCCTTCCTTCCTTCCTTCCTTCCTTCCTTCCTTCCTTCCTTCCTTTCTTTCTTTCTTTCTTTCTTTCTTTCTTTCTTTCTTTCTTTCTTTCTTTCTTTCTTTCTTTCTTTTTCTTTCTTTCTTTCTTTCTTTCTTTCCAGACCCTTTAGCATTTCTTGCATTGCTGGTTTGGTAGTAATAAATTTCCTTAGTTCTTTTTTGTCTGTGAAGCTCCTTATTTCACCTTCAATTTTGATGGAAACCTTTGCTGGGTATAGTATTTTTGGATTCAGACTCTTTCTTTGCATGACTTTGTATATTTCATTCCATTCCCTTCTGGCCTGATGAGTTTCTGTTGAGAAATCAATTGCTAGTCTGATGGGGGTTCCTTTGTAGGTATCTTTCTGTCTCTTTCTGGCTGCTTTTAAGATTCTTACTTTGTTGTTGGTGTTTGTCAATTTAATTATAATGTGCCTTGGTGTCGGTCTTTTGGGGTTCATTTTGCTTGGGACTCTGTGAGCTTCTTGGATTTTTGTGGTTTTTTTCTTCCCTTTATCAGGGAAGTTTTCTGCCATCATTTTTTAAAACAGGTTTTCTACTCCTTGCTCAGTTTCCTCTTCTTCTGGTGCCCCTATTAAGTGGATATTGTTTTGTTTTGTGTTATCCCAAAGTTCTCTTAGGCTCTCCTTCTGCTTTTTAATTTGTTTTTCTAGAAGCTGCTCTACTTGAGTATTTTTTCCTACCTTGTCTTCTAGATCACTGATGTGGTACTCTGCTTATTCTAGTCAACTTTTGATGCTTTCTATTGAGTTTTTTTTTTTTTACAGAAGTGATGTCATTTTTCATTTCTTCTTGGTTCTTACTCATATTATCAGATTTGTCTTCTATTCTTTTCAGCCACCTTATGACCATTTCTCTGAATTCTTTCTCTGGCATGTTGCTTGCCTCAGTTTTATTTACTTCCTTTTCTGGCGATGTCTGCTTTTCTTTCATACATGTGCTGTTTCTTTATCTGCCAATAGTCTCCTCCGGGTGTTTGATTATGTAGTTCTCTATCTCCTGTGTTGATTTAAAGGCACAAAATTCAACACAACCAGGTACAATGCACAAGGCACTGAACAGAAATGTATTCATGATATTAATAGCCCATATAATGGTGACCACTTGAGAGAGACAAATTGGGAAAAGGATAGAAACAAGGAGAGAGAAAAGTGGGAAAAAGAAAAGAATTGAGTGCAAAAGTGAAATTGGGAGAATGGAGAAAAAAAGAAAAAAGAAGAAAAAGAAGTAAGAGAGAAATGAAAGAGAATAAGAAAGAAAAGGGGAACAAATTATATATATGAGGAGAAAACTTCAATAGAACAATTACTTTTTGCAATCCCAACAAGTGCCAGCAACAAGTACCTGGAGATTCATATAAACTACAAATAACAACTAATATCAAGGGAAGTGAGGGAAACCAGAGATAAATAACAAACAAAAACAAAGCAAACAAAAAGCAAAATAAAATAAGGAGAATAAGCAAAACAATCTCAGAATAAGTAAAAAATCGATATAATCAACGTTCAAGCAAACATCAACAAAAGGACAGAGAGAAAAACAATTTTAGATAATGAAGACTGAGAAGAGAGAGATGTATATGGACTTGGAATAGGGGTTTGAAAATTAGATATATAAATGGGGTGAAATTTTAACAGGGTAAAGGAAAGAATAGGGAAAATCTAAAGTAGGAAAAGGGTGAAGAGAAACAGGACAACAAAATGGGAAAAGTTAGGAAGAGAGTGATGGCATAAAGGTAGAGTTGAGATAGAGGAAAATGATGCTAAAGTAAAGATGAAAATAGAATGTAAAAATCTAATCCCAAAGTAAATTAGAAAATAAAATGACACTTTTTTTCCCCAAAAAGATAAAATAGTAGTAGTAACAATACTGATTGAAAATAAAAAAGTAATAATTAAAAAGGTAAAATCAATTGAGGAAAAAAGAAAAACATTAGTTTTTTTAAAATTAAAAGATAAATAAAATAAAATAAAATAATAAAATGTGCAGTAGTGAAGGTCATTCACTTCCTCTATTCTGTTTGGCACACCTGTTTCCCAATTGGGACAGTATTTCAGTTCCCTGCGTTCCACTGGTGCTCAGTGTTCTAAGCCAGTGTTTTTAGCAGGTGGTGTGTCTTAATCTCTTTATTCTTTTGTTATTACACAAGAGTCAATTTGTGGGTCAGCCCCTGGGTGACAGTGTTTGGGATTGACCTCTGAGACTATAGTTCCTCTCTATCTGTACTTATATTCTGCTTTCCCTGTGACACTCAGTACCGGTTTGTGGGAGTTGGCTGCCCCAGAGCTGGTTCTCTGATGGTCACTCCCCACTCAATTCCCAGGTTCCAGAGAAACAACTTTCCCCTGCAGTCTCCCAGGGTGTCCCCAACTGGGTGCTCCTTTGTATTGGTCTTAACAATCAGAAACAAGATCTGAAGAGGAATGAGTGCAAGTCTGCACAGTCCCCTTTCCCCACTCCTGTCCAAGCAGCCGGCACACTTTAATAACTCCCAAGCTGTCCTTCTGTGTCAGTTCAAAATAAGTTGCTTTCTATAGATCCCCTCCATTAACAGCTCTGAAGACCTCCTTCCACATTCACATATCATGCCAGCCACAACAGCCACGGATTTCTCTAGGTGCAGATTTCCCCCCATCCAGCTTCCACAGTGCACACCTTTCTTTTCTGTGGGACCAGAGACATCACCTTATTCCAGGCGAAATCTGACCTTTCTGTATGGTGTGTAGAGGTTCCTCTGAATCTGAGTGTTTGAGCTGATTGGGGAGCAGTGTTCTGGGGTTCACAGCTGTTCATCGGGTGCTGCAGCTATAGCTTTTTCAGGCTTCTGTAAACATGCACTTTCACCTTTAAGATGGCATGGTATCTGTGTCTGAGTTGGTGGCTCCGGGAGCCCCATCCAACAGTCTCCTACCTTCTCCTGGAGGATAACTGTTCCTTAACTCACCAACAAGCACTCCCAGTGTGAACCTTAGCTGTTCTCTCTGTCTGCTCAGGGACAAGGCTTGACATGTCCCTCTATTCCACCACCATTTTTTCCCTCCCTCTTGCTGCTTTAATATTCTCTCCTTGTCTTTTGCTCTTGGAATTTTAATTATGATGTGTCTTGGTGTGGTCCTCTTTGGATTCCTTTTGTTTGGGGTTCTGTGCTCTTTTTGGACTTGAAAGTCTATTTGTTTCACCAGATGGGGGGAAGTTTTCAGTCATTATTTCTTCAAATAGGTTTTCAGTATCTGGCTCTCTCTCTTCTTCTGGCACCCCCATAATTTGGATGTTGGTATGCTTGAGGTTGTCCCAGAGGCTCCTTACACTATTTTCATATTTTTGGATTCTTTTTTCTTTTCCGGTTGAGTGTTTTTTGCTTCTTTGTATTTCAAATTTTTGACTTGATTCTTATGGTCCTCTAGTCTGCTCTTAGGACTCTGTATAATATATATTTTTTAATTTCAGTCAATGTATGTTTAATTTCTATTTGGTCCTTTTTCAAATCCTTGAGGGTCTTGCTCATATCCTCAAGGGTCTTGCTAAATTTATCGAGTTTTTCTAGGAAATTCTTGAAAAACATTATAACTGTGGTTTTGAACTCTATATCCAGTAATTTGCTTTTCTCCATTTCTTTCATTTGTGATCTTGTTTATTTGTCTCTGCATTTTCACTGATTCCTTGAGTTGGTAGAGTAACTTTGTGTGCTAGGTGTCCTATATGGCACAGTGGTTCAGCCTCCCCAGTTACCTGAGGTGGACACTCTTGGTACACCCCTTTGTAGACTGTGTGTATGGTCTTGTTATAGTTAAGTCTTGATTGTTGTTGGTATCGCTGGGAGGCATTGATCTCCAGGCCAAATGGATGTGAGGAGGATCACCTGTTTCTAGGAGAACTTCTGTTTCTAGAACTTCTGTGCTAGAAACACCCTTATAAGACAAGACTTGCAAAATTGCAAAAGCCCCTGTGCTCAGCTTGGATGTGGTGTAGTCTCAGGGTGGAGCAGACAGCCTTGGCTTCCTGTCAGCTCTGCCCTATGAGGCCCCTGCATCTCAGTGTCCCTTGGTAATTGCAGCAAGCACCTTTGAGAGAAAGCCGCCTCATATTGAGTTAATTTTTATATGGTGTGACAGTGGCGTCTGACTTCATTCTTTTGCATGTAGCTATTCACCTGTCCTGCTCTGTTGCTGAAGAGTCTGTTCTTTCCCCACTGACTTGTATTGGCACCTTTTGAAAAATCAGTGGGCTGTGTTGCCACTTCTTGGGTTTTCTGTCCTTGGAACTGCTGTCAGGGCTCCCTTGATACTTTGAAAGTAACAATAATGCATTTTTTAAAATATATTTTTTATTGATTTTTTACAGAGAGGAAGGGAGAGGGATAGAAAGTCAGAAACATCGATGAGAGAGAGACATCGATCAGCTGCCTCCTGCACGCCCCCTACTGGAGTTGTGCCCTCAAGTAAGGTACATGCTCCTGACCGGAATTGAACCTGAGACCTTTCAATCCGCAGGCTGACGCTCTATCCACTGAGCCAAACCAGTCTTGGCTAATGCATTTCTTTTATTAATCACCCACTATTCTTATGCTAGGCACATTATAGATATTCTCTTTTGTCCTCACAACAGTTTTGCAAGGTTTAATGCCAACAAGTGTTATTGTCCTCAGCTCAGAGATAAGCAAATTGAAACTCAAGATTTCAGCCACTTTTAAGGGTTGTTTAGTCAGTGTGGCTTCAAGGCCTCAGCTCTTCCATTTACTGTGGTTCTCTGCTCCCCAGAGGTTCCACCAGCTTGGACACCCTTTCTAGGGTTCTTGGGGTGATGCCTAACCAGATACATGTGTGGCAGGGGTTAAGATTGGAAACCTAAATGTAGATTATGATTTCACAGCTGATCTGGATGTTACAGAAAGCCTTCATAGGAAGGAGCTTCAGGTTGGTGGCCTGCTTTCAGGTGACAGCCCGCCTTTAGGTGATGGCCCGCCTTCAGGTTACAGCCCTCCTTCAGGTGATGACCTGCCTCAGGTGGTGGCCTGCCTTCAGGTGGTGGCCTGCCTTCAGGTGGTGGCCTGCTTTCAGGTGGTGGCCTGCCTTCAGGTGGTGGCCTGCCTTCAGGTGGTAGCTTGCCTTTAGGTGATGGCTTGTCTTTAGGTGGTGGCCTGTCCTCAGGTGACGGCTTGCCTGCAGGTGACAGCCCGTTTTCAGGTGGTGGCCTGGAAGGCTTGCCTTCAGGTGATGGCTGTGAGGCCTGTTTGAAAGGCCTAGAAATGAGCAGAGAGAGATGCTCTTGGTTAAGGGCTGTCATGTGGGAAAAGGCTAAAGCTTATTCCCTACTGTGGAAAGAATGGCAAAGTGGCTTGGTTGGAAAGGAATAAGTTTTCTAAAAATTAGAGCTAATGGAAAAAAGCAAGGACTGCTTTGGGGAGCGTCGTGCTTCCTGTCACTGATGACGTACAAGCAAAGCAGAGTCCAGCTGCTAGCTTTGTGGGATTGCTGGGAAAGATCATTGGCTTTCTGTGAGGTGTAGGCCTGGGGATTTTTTATGGTCTCCTTTGACCCCCAAAGTCTGAATGTGGTGCTTCTGGTTTTGCCAGGACATCCTGTTCAGATCTGTCAGGCCTCACTGATCCTGAGGGCTAAATTTGGAATTTAATAACAATACTTTGGATTTATGTAGCCTGTTTCCTTGTTATCTGCATCTGTTATCCTACTAATTCTCATAACACATCCCTGGGCGGAAGGTGAAGGAGGGTGAGAGAGGAGAAGGGATCTCTCTCTGGGTTTCTCACATCCTGAAGGTGAGAACAAATGGCTGGATTAGGAGCAAGTCTGGGGAGTGGCCTGGATCATAGCCCCTTGGTCTTGCCCCCTGAAAGTACAGGATGCTTATTTGGTAAGGCATGCATCTCCCAGCTGGAGGCTCATGTCTTGGGCACAGTACTGGATATTGGTGACATGGTTCCATAGAAAGTTTAAGGCACATCCTCTGTGCAAAAGGCTCCAGGTTGACTCTGTCAAGAATGGGAGAAGATGGGCATGGAGGTGAGGAAATGAAATCTGAGCTCCACAGTGAAGGGAAGACCCATGTGTCCACCCTCACTGGCTGCAGGGGGAGGACTTGCAGAAGTGAAGGTCCCAAGGCAGTAGGAGGGCTTCCTCAGGGAGGGATCTGAGCTGAGTTTGGAAAGAGCCGTGGAGAGATCCCTAGACTTGGGCTTGAAGTCTGGAGCTCAGGTTTTGAGTCTGTTTTTCCCACCTCCTAGGCAAGGTCCTTGTCCCTCTGTCTCACTTTCCCCAAGGGAGGACTCTTGTAGAGGGTCTTTAAGGTTCTAAGCCTGTAAGCTGAATGTTGTTGCACGGATGGCCTGAGAGCCAGGACATGCAGAGGCGGGGCTGTGGACTAGCTCAGGGAAGAGCTGCTGGAATTGCTGGAGGATGAGCCTAGGTGGAAGGAAGGTACTTTGGAGGGAGGACTCTGCATGGGCAAGGCATATTGGCTTGGGTTCTTGTCTACTTCAGCCATCTGTTTGTCACACCTATCTCTACTCAGACTCATGGGCATATGGCTTTTTATCCCTCCCAAGCCCTTTTCCTCCCAGCCTTGGCACTTGTTTTTCAGGCTGGGACTTGGCGAATGCCCAGCCTGTAGGGGGGCCACTTTGGCCTGGATTCTGACTGTTGCTAGTCTTCCAGGCACCAGGCAAGTGGGTGGGGCTCAGAAACCTAGGGCCACAGACGATAGCTGGGAGATCCCTGGGAATCATCTGGGGCTCTACTCTTCATCCCTCTTTGCATTTGAGGGAACTGGGGCTCAGAGTAGCAAGCTCAAGGAAACATTTTCCAGGAAGAGAGAAGGAAGGGCAGGTGACAAGACCTGGAAGCAAGAGAAAGCAAGTTGGATTGTGGAAGGTAGAGAGCAAGGACCTGGGAGTGCATGGACATGTGGCTGCAGGGCAGGGTGGGCCAGAGGGATGGTGACAGGCTTTTCTAGGCGAGACTGTAGCTGGAGGGCAGGGGCAGCCACTGGAGGATTTCAAGCAGAGGAATGGTGCACTCAAGCTCCCCTTTTTACAAAGAACACTGGCTAGAAACCAAGGGTTCCCTGCCTTCCCCTTCCCCGATGGCTGTCCCTACTGTGTATGGCAACTTCATCTTCTGCTTGATGGGATTGAAAACCCTGCAAATGGCTTCAACTTTTTCTCTCACCTCATGTTGAATCTGTCTTCAGATCTTCTGGCTCTTACTTCAAAATCTGTCAAGGATCTGATCACTTCTCGCCACCCCCATGGCTTCTTTGGTCCAAGTCCCTATATTTCACCTTTTTATGCTGAGGTCTCCTCATCTGCTCCAATTGCACCTCTGCTCTTGAGTATCTCCACATAGCAGTTGGCATGGATGCGTTCACTCCTGTGTTCAGAACCCTTTGAGGGCTGCACCCCCACCCCCTCAGTGAGATACCGCAAGGCCCTCTGTGATCCACATGGTCCAAGATCTGGTTTCCCAGCACCCTTCCAGCCACTGGCTCTGCCCCCAGCATCTCAGTCCTGTTTCTGCCCCAGGGCCTTTGCACCTGTCATTATCCTTGCCTGACCTCATCTCCCCCCAGCTAACCCTGTGGGTCATGGTCTCCCTTCCTGTGGTCTTTGCCCAAGTTTTACCTTCTCAGGGACATCTTTTCTGAGAATCTTATCAAAGGTTGTAGCTATCCTCAGATTTTCTTCCCAGCTTCATTTTTTTTTTTCTCCCAGTCACTTTTAAAATTTTCTTATGTTCTTGGTTGTTTTCCCACTAGAAAGCTTCATGAAGGCAGGATTTTAAAACATTTTTGTACGTCTTTCTAATTTGTTCTTTGCTGTATCCTGAGCACTTAGAGCCCTGCCTGGTTCTCACCAGAATAGATAAATGCTGCTGCTGAATGACTGGCCAACCAAATAGTGGCCAGGGGCAGCACATGGGCTGGGGACAGGGCTGGAGCAGATCAGGGAGACAGCTGGGAGGCTGTGGCAGGATGAGACAGGAGGCGACAGGTTCTTGTCTACAAGATGCCAGGGCTTGGAAGCTCTGCCCTGGCTGCAATGCATGAGCTATCAATTGAGAAGAATGTTTAGGGTTAGTTTGTCCAGTTCTCTCTTGGACCATGTGGGGAAACTAAGCTCACAGAAGGAATTCCCCCACTTAGTTAGAGACAGAGCGGGGCTGCTAGTGTTCTCAGGGCAGGCTGAGGCTGTCGGATGACTGAGGACAAGTATGAAGTGCTTTTCTCACTTGGGGTATAAGATGGCTCCTGGCCAAGATGCTGCCAGTTAGGATGGAAGCTGAGGTGCCTGCTTATCAGTTTGTATAAAGAGATCTTAGAGAATCTTCCAGTAGCCTCACCAAACATCCATTCTATTCCCCACCACTCCCTCGACTTGTCAGTGCAAGGACTTAACCCTGGCTAAAGTGACTAAGGGAGGCTGGGCCAATCAGAGTTGCCAGAAAGGCTGCCTTTCAGTGGCTGGACCTGTTCCAGGTCATGGGAAGTGCAGAAATGAGGCATGGAGCTACCACAGATCAGTTTGAGGACAAAATTTAGATTTGAAGCTGGGCAGAGCAGAGAGGACAGCAGGGAAACAGTCAGAGCCCCACAAACCTGCCCAAAGCACTGGTTGTCCCAGCCTCCAGTTATGAGCCCATTAAGTTTGTTGTCTACTGATTGGTTAAGTTTGAGTTGGCTTTTCTATCCTGCTCATTGAACAGGCCTGATTGGTATTTGGGTGGGTCACTGGTGATGGGGGCATACTGGACGGTGAGGACCTTGGTGTCTTTGATGAACTGTGCACCACAGTCTTGCCCAGTCCCTGCTCCTCTGAGAAGCCACTATCCTTCAGGCCCGGAGGGCTAGTGCTGGAAGATGCTATCAGCCATTTCTCCCTGAAAGGGGGTCAGCTTGGTTGGTTGTCATGATTTCTAGCTCCCCTGGGACCACCGGAGTAATCTGCCCTAGAGAATCACTGGCTTGTTAACCTTTCCCCCCTATGGACTTGTGCCTCTGCTGGAGGTCTCTGCACAGGTCCATGTGGGAGCCTTGCTGGACCCCAGGCAGCTGCCTGCCATCCCCATGAGGACCTTTACCTTTTCTTTGCCCCTGAGTGGGATGCTGACCAATGGGCTCCTTCCTAGAATTTTATTAAATGCATAAAAAGCATGAACTTAAAGAGAATTTTATAAAATGCATAAAAAACATGAATTTAAGAGAATGTACCATTCAGGTACATTTAGCAAAATATTTAAATTTTCCTGACAAAGTACCATATGTTTTTAAAAAGTTTCTTTCCTTATATGATAGTAATAGTACCTTGTGGCAGATCTAATAACTGTAATTCAAATAGTAATAGAGAGTGGAATGGGCATTTGGAGGCATCTGTAATAGCCATGATGATATATAAAAATATCCATGATTTCTGTTGGTGTCAATGTTACTGGAACTGATCAAACTGCTGGGGTTTGTTGTCTACATTCATAATTGAAAAAAGTTAGAGGTTAGTGAAGTAAAGATGTGATCCCCACCCCATCTAAGTTCATGGCTTCCCTGCATTCTATTCACGAACCCCATAGGCCCCAAGTTAAGAACCTCTGAGTGACAGGTAGTTGTTAAAAAAAAAGCAAAATCACACACACACACACACACACACACACACACACACGCATGCACGCACGTACACATGCACACATGCACCCACAATGTGGATGCTATGCATCCATACACTTCCCAGGATCCTCATACTGCATACAGAGCTACAAAGGACCCCTCCTACCTCCCCAGGTGAACCTGCTATGCATGCACACACATGTACAGCTGCAGGCATATCCAGACACTGATAGATGTGCATATGCACATATGCATATCCATGAGTGCATAGCTCTCCTATAGAAGTGCATACTCATGCTCACATTACACATGGCTCACAACAAAAGCATGTGGACACGCATCTTGCTCTGTACCCAGAGTGTCTGTATAATCATATGCACAATCCTAAGTCCCAGGGTCGGTGAGCAGAGTCCTGGGCATGGCAGTTGTGCATGGGCAGCAGACGTCAAGCTCGTGCCATCTGGACATTGCCAGCCAGTCCCCCAGGCATCATGGAGGCTCAGTCCATGAGGATGAGGATTCTGTCTAGTCCATGCCCAGTGTGTAAACCCAGGAGCCAGGAGGCCTCTGGAGTCTCCCCTCTCTCTTCAGTGAAGTCCTAATTCCCCAGATGGGTGATGGGGATTTGGATGATGTCCTGGTGCCACCATAACTGGGTCACCTGGGAGCCCTCGGCTTGGGCTCTCCAAGCTGGTGGGAGCAGCAGGCAGTGGGCCCAATACCGGGCAAGGGTGTCTTCAAAGGAAAGCATTCTTCATTGGTAATGAACATTTTGTCTGGAGAAACTAATGGCCCAACCTCCTATTCAGTTTATGTAAAATAAGACAGGCCATATGTTGGTGCTTTCAGAGTTTGGGTGTTTAAATTAAATGTTGTTTAATGAATATTCAAATGCATTTGCTTCAAAGTTGTGCTCAATGTGGTGGCAGCTTTCTCCCCCTCCTTCCTCATAGACCCCAGCCTGCTCCTGAACCCAGAGTATTGAGCCATTAGAACGGGGTGTGAATATCCAGGCATCTGTCTTTCAACGGAAAGTTGGATATTAAAATGCTGCAGCAGATGACAGTATAAATAAAGACATACAGTGAGAGGCTTGTCTGGTTAGTTTTTTGTTTGGTAATTAAGACTAAGGAGGTTTTGACTTGAGTTCTGTCTTACTGAGACAGAGGTAAGACCGAGAGCTCTGCACCTGTTCATTAGTCCCTTTGCCTGGGAGCCCAGGGAGGACCCACATTGGCTGCCATGGAACTGGTCTATTGATGAGTGTCAGCTTGGTGGCACAGGGACGTGGGATGGTTTTATTTTCCCTCCAGTTGCTCTGAACTCTGTCAAATTCCCTTTACCATCAGCTCCAGAAGAGGTCATAGCTTTATGGTCACTGGAAGTTCAGGCTGGTTCAAAACTGCCATGGTGATGGTAGGCCAGATCTATGCTGGGATGATGCAAGTGGGGTGGGGTGGTGCTTGCTAGCCACTCCTCCTACTTCAGAGCCTTGAACTTCCTTCAAGTTCAGGGGGCAGGGATAGTGGGCTGTGGAGGCAGGCTACCTTGGCTTCCACTATGGCTGAGCCAGTGGTCTCTGTGCAGATGGTGGCTGTGTCCTTGGGCAGACCCCAGCACCAGTGTCACTGAGGATGTCCCTAGACAGAGGCAGCATTCTCCCTTCAGCCCTATGAATGGGCAGTTAGGGTGGGGTGATGCTTCTTGGGCTGTCCCCGGCTGCAGCCCCTTCTTTCCCCTCTGCCCCTCCACATGGCAGCACAGGAAGATCTGTGATCCTTTAGTGCTTCTGGGGGCCTTGGGGTCAGGGGTGCAGATACACCCTATCTTCCTTGCCACTGTATTGCCTGGCCTTCCTCATGCTGCTGGTTCTATGGGCTCCAATACACACTCATGGATATGCCTGCAGAGAGCTCTAGGGAAGTTCTATGCTCAGGTCTGTCCTCAAGCTCCAGGGGCCCAAGGCAGCCTCAGCCACGCTCCCTCCCGAGGCTCTGTTCCTCTCCCCTGGAAATATGAGGGTGGGGCTGCAGATCTGGAGCAAAGCAAGCACCTAGCTGGGGAAGGAAATTCCAGCTTCCCCATCTCAAGGGCACCCACCAGTTCTATGAGTGATTCTCTTGAGCCTCTTGTATAAAAACAACATGTTCTCTACATAATCAGTTCTCCCAGTGGCCCTCTTCTTGCTCTCCCATCCCCAGTCTTTATATTTAGGGTGTGTGTGAGAGGAGCCTGGGGAGGTGGCATTGGGGTGGGATCTGGTGTTACAGGGCCTGAGTTATTTCATCTTTATGAACCCTTTGGGGGTGTCTGCTGCTGGAGGCCCTTTTTTAAAAAAAATTAAATCTTTATTATTCAGATTATTACATTTTTCTCTCTCTTTTCCTCTCCATAGCTCCCCTCCACCCAGCTCCCACCCCTCCCTCTACCCTTACCTGCACCCCATTGATGAGTCCATAGGTGTATGATTTTTGTCCAGTCTTTCCCTGTACACCACTCCCCCTTTCCCCGTGAGAATTATCAGTCCACTCCCGTTCTGTGCTCCTGATTCTATTATATTCACCAGTTTATTCTGTTGATCAAATTTTTAATTCACTTAATTTTTAGATTCCCTTGTTGATAGATATGTATTTGTTCATAATTGTTTATCTTTTACCTTTTTCTTCTTCCTCTTCTAAAAGAACCTTTCAGCATTTCATATAATACTGGTTTGGAGTTGATGAACTCCTTTAGCTTTTTCTTCTCTGTGAAGCTCTTTATATGCCCTTCAATTCTGAATGATAGCTTTGCTGGATAGATTATTCTTGGTTGTAGGTTCTTGCTATTCATCAGGTTGAATATTTTTTGCCACTCCCGTCTGGTCTGCATCGTTTCTGTTGAGAAATCAGCTGATAGTCATATGGGTGCTCCCTTGTAGGTAATCAATTGTTTTTTTCTTGCTGCTTTTAATAGTCTCTCTTTGTCTTTTGCTCTTGGTATTTTAATTATGATGTGTCTTGGTGTAGTCCTCTTTGGATTACTTTTATATGAGGTTCTGTGTGCTTCCTGGACTTGTAAGTCTATTTCTTTCACCAGATATGGGAAGTTTTCAGTCATTATTTCTTTAAATAGGTTTTCAGTATCTTGCTCTCTTTCTTCTTCTGGCACCCCTACAATACTGATGTTGGTACGCTTGAGGTTGTCCCAGAGGCTCCTTACATTAACTTCACATTTTTGGATTCTTTTTTCTTCTTGCTTTTGCAGTTGAGTGTTTTCTGATTCTTTATATTTCACATTTTTGACTTGATTCTTGCCTTCCTCTAGTCTGCTGTTAGGTCTCTGTATAATATTTTTTATTTCAGTCAGTGTATATTTAATTTCTATTCGGTCCTTTATCATCTCTAGTTGGTCCTTTTTCATCTCCTCTGGGACTTGCTAAATTTATCCATCTTTTTTTAGGATATTCTTGAAAAACCTTATAAACGTAGTTTTGAACTCTATATCCAGTGATTTGTTTTCCTCCATGTCTTTTGTTTGTGATCCCTTCCCTTGTCTCGGCATTTTCACTATGCTAGGAGAACTTCTGTGTTGGATTCAGCCTCATGATACCAGACTTGAAAAACTGCAAAAGCCTCTCTGTTGAGCTAGGGATGGGTGGAGTCTCAGGGTTTAAGGGATTGCCTTGCCTTCCAGTTGGCCCCACCCTTCATGGCCCTTGAGTTTCACGTGACTGGGTAATCACTGGAGCGGCCCTGTGTACACACTTGCTCTCTCGCAGTGCCTCTAGACCTCTGCCTTTCCTGCTCCCCTGCACTCCAGGACCACAGGAGTCTGGGTCTCCAGGGTTTCGCCCGAAACTGGGGTTTAGTGGAGTTAGAAGTGGCACAGTTGGGAGAGTATGTCTCCTGCCCAGTCCCAAAAGCCAGCGGCACAATCGGCAGACGGTCCTGTGCACGCAATGCTGTGCGTGCCACCAGACTTCTGATCTTTTGCGACTTCCCTAAATTTCCGTGCACTTCTCCCCCTTCACAGTCCAAACTTCTCCCATATGAGTTTCGGCTGGACCTGGGGTTTAGTGTCATAGGATAAGGGGGTTCAATGCCGTTGAGAGTCTCTGTTTTCCTCCCACCAGAGAAAGCCAGCCAGATTCTCCGACACCCCCTCTCTCCAAGTGCGTGTCTCCATACCTCAGCTTTTTGCAGCTCTTCTGGGTCTCTGTGAGCTCCTCTCTTTCCTTCTAGTTGTAGAATTTTCACTCAGCCAGCTTTTCTGTGGTTCTGGATGCTGTCCATTTTGTCTTTTCGTTGTAGTTTTGAAATTGTTATGTGTAGGTGTTTACCTATGCCACCATATTGGATTCTCCTGGAGGCTCTTTTGATAGTGAGCCTCTCATTGCTCCAGTGGCTAGTGTAGGGCTCTGATAAATATCCTACTGAAATCCTGTGCCATATATATAAAATTGATTTTTTACAGAGAGGAAGCGAGAGGGATAGAGAGTTAGAAATGTGCCAGCAACCAAGGTATATGCCCTTGACCGGAATCAAACTTGGGAGCTTTCAGTCCGCAGGCTGATGCTCTATCCACTGAGCCAAACTGGTTTTGGCCTGTGCCACATTTAGATTGAGGGCTTGTTTTTTGGCTGGGACAATTTTAGGAACATCATATTGTTTTCCATCCTCTTTTTTTTTTTTTTTTTTTACCAATCCAAGCCACTTTCCACATTCTCATTTCTTTTCCTTCTCTTCTGCACATTCCAAACCAATGTTTTTCTCTGCAGTGAGAATTTACTCAACAAGTATTTAACTGAGCAGCTATATATACCTACCTCTGTATTGGAGATCCAAGGATGACCAAAAATGGTGCCTAATCTCAGGGACTTCTTGGTCCATTGGGGGACATGGACCTAAGGAGAGACCCTGTGTATGCAATGGTAAGAGCTAAGTCAAACATGGGGATGGAGACCTCTTAGATTCTATTTAGTAGCCTTTGAGTACATGAGCATTCAGGAAAGGCTTCTGGAGGGGATGACCTTTGAGCTCAGTCTTGAATTGTAATGACCATCAGGATAGGAGATGTAGAAAGGGCATCCTAGGGAAAGGGAATAGCAAGAATGAAGACAGAGGGGGAGGGCATCAAATAGCATAGGGTCACACAACAAGGACCTTTAGTGCTGAGAACTTGGAGCAGTTCTGGGTCTGATGTGCCAGGTAAGGAGTGCTGAGTCATGCTCATTTCTATCTTTGTTCCTGGTCCTCCAAGCGCATAGTAGTGGCTGAATCCTCTTCACCAAATCTTCACCCCTGCCACCCATCCTACTATATGGTGAATGATGGAGTGGGATGACTGGTTGCATGGTACCTTCATATTTGGATATCATGTCACCAGTAGGTGTTTATGATGATGTCTCTCCTAGGGGAGATGGCCTGAAGGAACCATTGGAAAATGGAAGGCTGTTTGGGGTAAGGCAGCTAACCTAAGGCTACACCATGTACCCTGACTCTGACTTTTATCTGGGCTTAGCGCTTGGTCTAAATTTTGAATCTCCTTGATGTGTGACTTTCTCTCTCTCTCTCTCTCTCTCTCTCTCTCTCTCTCTCTCTCTCTCTCTCTTGGTCCTTGAGTTTGTTCCAGAATATGGCTTCCAGATTCCGTCTGCTCCCTTGAAGAGGACCTATCTCAGTTGGTACTAGCCCTGGTTCCTAATCACCTATCTGTGCATTAACCATAGCTCATGGTGTGTGTGTGTGTGTGTGTGTGTGTGTGTGTGTGTGTGTGTGTGTATGTGTGTGTGTATGTGTATCCAATCCATCTTCTGTAGAAAGAAGTCCTAGTCCGAAATCCATGACCTTCCTTGGACTCTCCTAGATGACAGGTGTGGACTCACAGAATGAATTTTCATGATAACCATGGCCAAACAATTCCAGTGCTAAATGTGCTATAAGGAACTCATCTGTTTGCTTCTTTAGCCTTCAAATCTGGGCCGAAGCTTGTGCTGGAATTTGGGGGTAGCAGGAAGAAAAAGGCACAGTTCCTGTTTTAGAGGGCTTCATGGTCTAGTGCAGACTGGAAGCAGGTTTTGTGATGTGCATGTTTAATGGCATTGGGTATCATAGCCAGCCACCTCCATAGGATAAGGAGGGCCAATGTTTGTCAGGTGTTTGCTACATATCTGCTTGGGGTGCTGCTCCTGAATTATTTAACTTCATCTTCCTGACTTCCTGATAAGATCAATACTATTCCAAAGGAGAAAACATGTTCAGAAAGGGTAAGCAAAGCATCCAAGTTCACACAGCATAGAACAACAGGGATAGGCTTTGGACATGGACAGCCACATTCTAGAGATTTTATTCTTAATTCCTGGCAGTTTCCAATATACTTGTGGAGGAAGGCTGACCTACAGAATAACTAGGGTGAATCAGACTAAGGGCCCTTGTTGTGTGACACAGACAGTGTAGGAGGGATCCCCCAGGAGAGGGAAATCCTGAACTTCACGCTAGAGTGGTTTTGGAGTTGACACAAGTGATCTGCCATTCCATGGGGCAGAGGGTACTGACTTGGCTTTCTGAGACCCACAAAGATAGGTACCCCTAACCCTGGACCTGTTCCATGGTCTCTTCTATACCCAGAGGCAAAAGGAAGCAGCTCCAACACTTGAGACCTCTTGTAGTCCTGCATGTGGAAGAGACATTGATAGGTAGAGGATAGGGCAACTGGTCTACCTGTTCTATTCAGGGTTCCTTCCTACTGCCTCCTGGAAGAATTGAATCATTGTGATAGGGAATGGAAAGGCAGTGGGGAATCAGTTGAGGATAGTAATTCTGCCCCCCTTGCATCCTGGAGTGGTTGTGATGAGCATGTGAGACAATATTTGTGAAGAAATATTGTTGAGAAATGTCAACTTCTACAGAAGTGTAAAACTTTTGTAGTTTTACACAAAAGCTTCTACCTGAGGCTTTCCCATTTCAGTAGGTTTTCCCCTGTCATTAATGGGTTTCTTAAAACCAATCAAGCAGCTCCCTCACTCATCACAATACATTTATTTTATACTTAATTGTTGGCAGTCACTTGTAATAAAAGACAGCTTATAATGGACAACCTCTTATATTATTTTACACTATTTTAAATTAGATGCATTATTTTGCTGAGTCCTTTTCGAGACCACATAGTCAGGAACTAACTCCATAAGAGATGAAAAACTTGTCCCAAGTCAGACCTGGTGAGTGGCAGAGCCAACATTTGAACCCACACATTTTTTTTATGTCAAATGGCTTGCTTGGCTAAGGCTGTAGTGGCTTGAAGGTGTATATTTTTAGTTGGTGGAGGAGTCTCTTTCAGTTCCAGGAAACCAAAACAAACAATCTATCATATCGTGTTTACACCAAAGCCTTCTTGGTACAGGGCAGTAACTTTAGGACTGTTTTATGGGTCTCTCATCTTATCTGTAGAGACAGCTCAAGCACAACACCTAGAGTCCTGTTGCGGGCCAATCTGCATATTGCCTGGGAGCTTGGGGAAGTCTTTGTAGGCACATGGGGCTTGGACACCTGGAAAAGGAGAGATGGAGAGGAGGATATTCAGACAGATATGGAATCAGATCCCTAAGAAAGATGAATCCGGATCAGGTGAGTGTTTATTGCTCGATATGAGCCGCCCAATGGCCCCTGAAGATGCCGATTTTGAGAGGATTGCTTGCCCAAGGTCTCTGTAGAGCTTGGGGCGTGATGGGGGCAACCTTCTCAAGTCGTTTCGACGCCAGGATCCACTAAGAGACGATGATGCTGGGTACTGAAGGCAGAGAAGGATTTGTGGTGAAGGTCCGAGGCTTGCCCTGGTCTTGCTCAGCGGACGAAGTGCAGCGTTTTTTTTCTGACTGCAAAATTCAAAATGGGCTCAAGGTATACGTTTCATCTACACCAGAGAAGGCAGACCGAGTGGCGAGGCTTTTGTTGAACTTGAATCAGAAGATGAAGTCAAATTGGCCCTGAAAAAAGACAGAGAAACTATGGGACACAGATATGTTGAAGTATTCAAGTCAAACAACGTTGAAATGGATTGGGTGTTGAAGCATACTGGTCCAAATAGTCCTGACACGGCCAATGATGGCTTTGTACGGCTTAGAGGACTCCCCTTTGGATGTAGCAAGGAAGAAATTGTTCAGTTCTTCTCAGGGTTGGAAATCGTGCCAAATGGGATAACATTGCCGGTGGACTTCCAGGGGAGGAGTACGGGGGAGGCCTTCGTGCAGTTTGCTTCACAGGAAATAGCTGAAAAGGCTCTAAAGAAACACAAGGAAAGAATAGGGCACAGGTATATCGAAATTTTTAAGAGCAGTCGAGCAGAAGTCAGAACTCACTATGATCCACCACGAAAGCTTATGGCCATGCAGCGGTCCCTATGACAGACCAGGGGCCGGCAGAGGGTATAACAGCATTGGCAGGGGAGCTGGCTTTGAAAGGATGAGGCGTGGAGCTTATGGTGGAGGTTATGGAGGATATGATGATTATAATGGCTATAATGATGGTTATGGTTTTGGGTCAGATAGATTTGGAAGAGACCTCAATTACTGTTTTTCAGGAATGTCTGACCACAGATATGGGGATGGTGGCTCTACTTTCCAGAGTACAACTGGACACTGTGTACACATGCGAGGATTACCTTACAGAGCTACGGAGAATGACATTTATAATTTTTTTTCACCGCTCAACCCTGTGAGAGTACATATTGAAATCGGTCCTGATGGCAGAGTAACTGGTGAAGCAGATGTCGAGTTTGCAACTCATGAAGATGCTGTGGCAGCTATGTCGAAAGACAAAGTAAATATGCAACACAGATATGTAGAACTCTTCTTGAATTCTACAGCAGGAGCAAGCGGTGGTGCTTACAAACACAGATATGTAGAACTCTTCTTGAATTCTACAGCAGGAGCAAGTGGTGGTGCTTATGGTAGCCAAATGATGGGAGGCATGGGCTTGTCAAACCAGTACAGTTATGGTGGCCCAACCAGTCAGCAGCTGAGTGGTGGTTATGGAGGTGGCTATGGCGGCCAGAGCAGCATGAGTGGATATGACCAAGTTTTACAGGAAAACTCCAGTGATTTTCAATCAAACATTGTTTAGGCAGCCAAGGAGCAGTGAACAGCAGCTACTACAGTAGTGGAAACCATGCATCTGTGGGAGTGAACGGAATGGGAGGGATGTCTAGCATGTCTAGTATGAGTGGTGGATGGGGAATGTAATTGATCCTTATCACTGACTCTTGCTCAACATTATTTTAAAGAAGAAGGAAAAAAAAACTTAACAGTTTTGCAATACCAGTTTGTGATTTATGCTTACTCTACATGGAAATCAGGATTGAATTAAAGACAA
>PVJN01002042.1:0-123477 GCA_004026805.1 Lasiurus borealis
GAGAAAGGAATAGAGAGAGAAAGAGGAGGAGGAAGATGAGAGAATAAAAGAGAGTTGCTTTATTCCAGGGTTGATTTAAAAACATATATAGTTAATTTTTTCTAGTATGTATTTCTGATACATGAAGAACATTTAAAAATTCACCAATGGGATACAAAATTGCATCTTAGTGCTTCTAACATGATGCTGAAAACATTTAAACTACATATCAAAGACAACGTTCCATTTTGGAATACAGCTTCATTATTGTTTGAGAGAATAATAAAAAGGCCAGATGTAGTATCTGAAAAAATTAAACTAACACCAATATTGAAGTACCAATCAAATCAATATAGACAAATCTACTAGATAATTTTATACACATTTTCTTATAAACAAATCCCTTTTTGTAGTTGAATGCTTTGCATGAACTTCTCCAGGCTTACAGTTCTTGCTAATTATAGTGTTCTAAATTGATTTTCCATAAATAGCCACTTAATGAGTTATAGCATTGATTGAAGCAATTATAGAAAGACCTGAAAATCAGAGATAGGCCCAGCATGGGGAGAAAAAGGGTGAGACATAGGATCTTTTCCCGGCCCACATATGAAACAAGTTACATGGCAGCTGCGGGATAACTGGGATTATTGGCTGGCAACCAACTCTTGACGCAGGTGTTTGGAACCCAAAATAATCACCTAAATGTCCATGTCTGAGTTTGCCGTTACCACTTAGTATCTCCTGCTGCCCAGTGGAGGAGCACTAAACAAACACAGAGAATTAGGCCCCAATTTATAAATTTGCAAGCAAAATCCAATATTTCAGGGCATTTGCTTGGAACTCCCTAGCACAGATGGCCAGATGGCTCAGAAACAACCCTCTTTTCTGTCCATTATGCTTGAGAGTCTGACTATTTCCAACTGGTAGCTGAAAATGGGATGTTCTAATAAGATCTCTAAATCCCGAAGACAAGCTTTGAATATTAAGAGATTTTAATGGCAAGGCTGAACTGTTTGTCTGAAGACTTCCTCCCTGAGAAAGAGCACTAAAAATATAAGCAGCATATTAATCCTAAACTTTGGGTGCCTGCTGAGAGGCCCTGGGACATTCTGCATTCTGCTGTAGATTTCTGCCAGCAATTGGGTCTTTTCGCATCATTAAAGAACTTTTTTAAAAAAGAAATACTTCAGAAGGAGTTAATTTGGAAACTCTAGTAAAGACCCTTGTAAACAATGCTTCTTGGAACTAAGCTTTGTAATCCAAATGAGGAGAAATGGTGAAATTAGTAGTAAGCAGTACCATTCATTCTGAAATAAGTGTATAGATTCACAATCATGTTGATTATATTAATTGTTCTTATAGTTATTACCTCAAATATTTTAAATTTTATCTTTCTTTTTAAAATATATTTTATTGATTTTTTACAGAGAGGAAGGGGGAGGGATAGAGAGCCAGAAACATCGATGAGAGAGAAACATCCTTGAGCTGCCTCCTGAACACCTCCCACCAGGGATGTGCCTGCAACCAAAGTGCATGCCCCTGACCGGAATCGAACTCAGGACCTTCCAGTGCGCAGGCCGACGCTCTATCTACTGAACAAACCAGTCAGGTCTAAATTTTATATCTTTCTTATCTCATTTGTTTTAAATTGGTGAATTGAATTTTATTGAAATAACTTAATTTCTATAGTCTCTTTACCTATATGGTGAAGTCCTGTGGGCAGAGAAAATAGTCTTAATCACTTTTTATCAACTATTGCAAATAATGCTGCATCTTGTATAGCTTTAGTAATAACAATAATAGCAGCAGATGTTTATATAGAATTTACCATGTGGTGGGAGTAGTTCTAAATACTTGTGCAATCATTCAATCATGAGAACAATGTAGTGCCATGGATATAGACATAACAGAGGTTATTCAATGTGCTCTAAGTCAGAGTTATAAAATAATAAGGCTGAGATTTAAACCCAGTAAGTTTGGCTTCAGATTCTGTATATTTTAAATCCAAAAATTGGCAAGAAGTTTGAAAATACATGGTAATTTATCTGAGTAACTTTACTTCATTTAAGTCAAGAGGACTACTGATTATTTTACTGAGACGGTATGAGTTAGGAGTCACTATGCTATGCACAGAAGGATTAACACAATAAAAGAATGAGACAAATACCCTGCCCTCTTGTAGGTTACATTTTAAGGAGGCACACAGATGATGAATATGCTAAGGTACATTATGAAGCTGGAACAATGGGCAATGGCGGAGCTTTAGATTTGTTAGACAGGGAAGACATCTTGGAGGAGGTGAGAATAAAAAAAAGAAAAGAAAACCCAGATGCAAAAAACAGAGAATTTATTGTCTTACAGTTCTGGAGGCTGGAAGTCCAAAACCAAGGTGTCGGTAGGGCCATGCTCATTCTGAAACTTGTAGGGGAAAGACCTTTTACTGCCTTTTCCACCTTTTGCTTGCCCCAGATATTTCTTGGCTTCTGGCAGCGTAATTCCAAATTCTGGTCCATATTTACATGACATTCTCCCCAAGTGTCTTCATATCTTTTTTTTCTCTATGCAAAACTATTTCTGTGTCTGCATGTTTTTTTTTTATAATGACACCAGTCATTAGAATATAACTTCCTCTAATGGTTTTATTATAATTTGTAAAGACCCTATTTCCAAGTAAGGTCACATTCTGAAGTACTGGTGGTTAGGAGTTCAACATACATTCTTTTTTGGCTGGGGTGAGGTCAGGGGAGCACAATTCAATTCATAACAGTTAGTTTCCAGAGTTATGTAGCCACACACACTCTAAAATGAGTATGTATTAGTAGTAGGGACTATCTATGAATCTCATCCTCAACCTCAGGAATATTGTCTCTCAGGAAATATCCATTGGTGCCATTTCTTCCTCTATCATCCAAATATCAGTCTTAGTGTTACACAGACAGGAAAAAGTCTGGATGCCTTGTTCATAAAAACCATTTTCTGAACAAGAGATTTAAAATTTAAAAGCCCACCGAAACCTGTTTGGCTCAGTGGATAGAGCACAGGCCTGCAGACTAAAAGGTCCCAGGTTCAATTCCGGTCAGAGGCATGTACCTTGGTTGCAGGCACATCTCCAGTAGGGAGTGTGCAGGAAGCAGCTCATCGATGTCTTTCTTATCGATGTTTCTAACTCTCTATCCCTCTCCTTTCTTCTCTGTAAAAAAATCGATAAAATATATTTAAAAAATAAAATAAAAATTAAATTCAAAAACCCTTGAAACCTAGCCAAGGGTTGGTTCCTCATCAGCACAATGAATACAAATACTGTTTGAGTAATTTAAGGTCAAATAAGTAAAAAGAGAAATTAAGTTAAAAAACAGTAATGTAAATAGACACATAATAAATACCTGATAAACCATGTTAGAAACTAATAATATATTTTTAAAAATGCAAAGTGCTACAAAGGCTAAATGGAAAAAAATAGTTATAGGAATAGGAAAGTAATAGAGAAAACCCTCATGCACTGCTAGTGGGAATGAAAACTGGTGCAGCCACCATGGAGAACAGTATTGAGTTTTCTCAAAAAACTAAAAATGGATCTCCCATTTGACCCAGTAATCCCACTCTTAGGAATATATCCTAAGAAATTAAAAACACCAATCAGAAAGGATTTATGCACCCCTATGTTCATAGCAGCACAATTTACAATAGCTACAATTTGGAAACAGCCTCAGTGCCCATCAGCAGGTGAGTGGATCAGAAAACTATGGTACATCTACACAACGGAATTCTATGCTGCCATTAAAAAGAAGGAATTCTTACCATTTGCAGTAACCTGGATGGAACTGGAGAGCCTTATGCTAAGTGAAATAAGCCAGTCAATGAAGGAGAAACACTACATGATCTCACTCATTTGTGGATAATAAAGAACATTATAAATTGATGAACAAAAAGATAGATACAGAGGCAGTAAAGCAACAAACAGACTGTCAAATTACAGCAGGAAGGTTAGGGAGAGGTGGGGTAAATAAGAGATCAACCAAAGGACTTGTATGAGTGCATATAAGCATAACCAATGAATGAACACAAGACACTAGGGGGTTAAGGTATGCCTGGGAGGGAGGGGCAATGGGAAGATATGTATAAATGTAATACATTAATTAAAAAGAAAGAAAGATGGTTTGGCAGAGACCATAACTGCCCATCATGCTCCCCATTGATCCTGTAAACTTGTTGCTGATAAGTAGATGCTTATCCAGGGACCATATTTCTCAAATACTCTTGAAATTACCTGGGGCCATATAATTAGTTCTCAGCAATGAAATAATGATAGGAGCAATCTGTGTGACTTGTTTGGGATTAAAAACACTGTCCCTTTTCTGTCATCTCTACCTGACTTGCAAACGGGACAGTGATGCCCAGGTTGACCTTGAAAGACTTGCTTTGAATGACTTTGTGAAATAAAGTATCCCTCTCACCACACTTCACCCCCAACACTGACTAAGAACATTGCATTGGAATATTATGTGGATGAGACAATTTTTAATGTATTTATTTTTTTATTGTTGACAGTATTACAGGTGTCCCTTTTCTATTCACCCCTTATTCCAGCCCAGGCCTTCACCACACTATTGTCTGTGTCCATGGGCTAGGCACGTATGTATATAAGTTATTTGGTTAATCTCTTCTCACCCCATTCTTCTCCTTTCTGAGATCTGTCAGTCTTTTGTATCCCTGCATGCCTCTGGACCTACCTTGCCAGTTTACTTTGTTCATTAAAGTGTACATATAAGTGAGAACATGGGAATTTATCTTTCTCTGACTGGCTTATTTCACTTAGCATGCTACTGTCTAGGTCCATCTATGCTGTCACAAAGAGTAAGAGATCCTTCTTTTTTGTTGTATTAAGTCATTGAAATTTAAGTTTGTCTCATTTAGAAGCTAACATTATCCCAACAAATGTAGTTGGACATTATTGTAACTGCAAAGACGGTGGCAGAAAGAAGGATTTTCTGATAGAGGAATGGCATAGGAGTAAAGGTACTGAGAGGAGAAATCATAAAGGAAGGAGACCAATTTGGCTAGAGTCCCACTACTGAGGTGTATTTGAAGATAAGTCTAACCAATTACATCTTGATCATATATAATGGAGACTTACAAATCAGGGAATGGGTGTTCATGTTTTATTCATGAGGCAATAGAGAGCTGTTAAAGAATTATGAGCATGGGTGTTATATATTCAAAGACATTTTAAAAATGTTTTTCATATTTATGTACGAATACTATGTCTCATTGGAGAAAGGATTATAGAAATACTAATCTAGCAGGATTGGATTGAAGAGAGAGGAAACAAGGAATTCCTATAAATATATTTTAATACTTTGATCTAAATAAGGGATCTGAAAATGTTTCTTAAGGCCAGGTAATAAATATTTCAGGCTTGTAGGCTATTGTGCTGTGACTGCACAACTCTTCTTTTGTAATATGAAAGTAGTCATCGACAGTATAGAAAGGAATAGATGTATTTCATGTTTCAACAAAACTTTAATAAAACTTCACTTCTTAATCATTGAAGGGAGGGCAATAGAAGGACAGTAGAGTACAGGAATATAACAAAGAGAAGTCAAACAGAATTAGCACAACTAGAATTTATAATTTCAATGTTGACTCTATAATCAGTGTACTTTATTCTCTGCTACTACTAAAGCAGGAGCTCTATGAAGGAAAGGCTCAATGGTTTTCATCTGGGGTATTGAGAATATAGTAAGTATTGAATTAAATAATTGCTTAATTAATTAGATAAATTTTTACTTGCTGAATGTGGAAAGTAACAAAGAATAGATGAAGACCCCATGTGATTCAGAATGACTATGAACCTTGAGTTAATGGAAAATAGTCATGCCATTATTAGAAATGTTTATTACTTTGAACAAGTTATCTAGCTCTTTTTTACCTGGATGCTCAAGAGTCATTTAAAACTTGGCAGGTATAAATTCAGCATTTAATTTCCCTTTGTCCTCAGCCCTCAAATCTACTTTTCTAGTGTGCTCCGTTTTCATCAATGTTATTGCCTTTTCTCTAGTCACTGGAAACAGAAATAATTCTATGAGTCATTCTTGTACCCCAACTTAGAGGAATGGAGTTTTGGAAAAAATTTCCTGTACACTCTACCTCAGAATTAAATTTTTAAAAGATCCTTATGTATTATTGCAGAACAAATGTGCTTCCAATATTGATACCTTCCTAGTATTCTCTACATCACTGTTAAGTCAGTTGCTTTTCTGGTTAAAACTGTTCAATGATTCCTATTGAATTTGGAATAAATCCATACTCCACATCATGACCTACAGACATCCATAATAAATCTTTATCCACATGTCCAATCTAGTGTCAAGGTTACTCTCCACCTCACCCAATAATAGCCAGTCATTTCTAAAAATTATCAAACCTGTTTTTGCTTGCTTTCTTTTTGCTCAGTTCTTCCCCCCTCTCTTTGTATAATAGGCAGGTGTGGTGGCTTTGTGCTTGGATAACTAAACTAGAATTTCCAGATTTCCCTTCTGTGAATAGCTCCACATTACATTTAGACAATAGATATATTTTGTATGAGACTTGGAAAGTGATAATGAAGCAGCAGGCCCATTTTTTCCTCTCGGAATGATGTTATAGAGCACCAGGAACTACATTGGTTGCTCACGTTTTGCAGTGTGGCAGCATCCTCTTTCATAGCTCCTCAAGCCCTGGCCAAATCTCCAACTTCAGTTTCTCTGGATCCCAGGGATATGTTTGCTGCTGTGCAGAAGGGATTAGTTATTCCTGCAGGTCACACACAAAATCAAGGTTGGACTTCTTGAAAGACACACACAATTTCAATGGTTGTCATTTTTTATTTGTCCCTGTAGGGGACAAATTTGTCATTTTCTAGTTTGTCCTTGCTCTCAACCGTATTCAGCTTTCATCGGTGACTTATAATCTTCATTCATTTGATAGCAACTTCAGCCTACTCAGCTCTGCAGACAGAGGCAGTAGGCTGTCTAGACTGTCCCATCAGTTTTCACACTGGCATATAGGCTAACCCCTTTTTACGTTTCTATAGAATCATAAAGACTCGAAGTCATGAGGAAAGTGTAGTATAGATTTCACAGAGTTAAGATTATAAATTTGAAATATAAAATCAAGACTGACCCCTGTGACCTGCGCATGATCAAAGTCATTGAGGCTGTTCTGCACAGAAACTTTTCTTATAACTTTTAGGATGAACTTTTCTAGCTTATTCGCTGATAACAGCAATTCTACAGTCAATGTCTACTCATTTCCTGTGTTCCAACTCACAGTTCCTTTATGAAAATCTGAAATTATACAAAATTGAAGTCTTCCAAAAATTGTTTCAATTTTAGCATGACTTCCACAGAGTTTCTTTTAGTTTGCATCCAATTAAGAGATAAAAACCATTTACCAATTTATTAAGCTATGGTAGAAGAATAAGTGTGAAAATGTAACAAGAATTCTTAAAAGGTATCCTAAGGCTGAGAGAGAATAAAGAAAGACGACCTTGGAAGAAGGTCTTTCTTCCTATTATGGCTCAAATTGTGTCCACGAATATGTTGAAGTCCTGATCCCCAGTACCCCAGAACATGTGACCTTAATTGCAGATGCAATTACTTAAATTAAGATGAAGTCTTCCTGGAGTGGGGTGAGCCCCTCATTTAATATGACCAGTGCTCCTGTGAAGACCATGTAAAGACAAAGACATACAAGAAGAATGTCATGTGACAACAAAGGCAAAAATTGGCATGAAGCATCTGCAAATCAAGGCATGTCAATGACTACTGGCAAAGTACTAGCAGTTAGTAAGAGGCAAGGAAAGCTTCACCTACAGGTTTCAGAAGGAGTGTGGACTTGCCAACACCTTGATTTTCTTTTCTTTTATTAAATACTAGAGGCCTGGTGCATAAAATTTATGCATGGGTGTGTGGGGGGGTGTCCCTCAGCCCAGCCTGCATCCTCTCCAGTTTGGGACATACCTCTCACAATCTGGGACTGCTGGTTCCTAACCGTTTGCCTGCCAGCCTGCCTGATTGCCCCCTAACTGATTCCCTGCCAGTCTGATTGATGCCTGCTGGCCTAATTGCTCCCTGCTGACCTGATTGCCCCCAACATACCCTCACCTGCTGGCCTAATGGCCCCAACTGCCCTCCACTGCCGGTCTGATGGCCCTCCCCTGCTGGCCTGATCACTCCTAACTATCTTCCCCTGCCAGCTTTCTTGTGGTGACCATCTTGTGGTGACGTGGGGTGGCCATCTTGTGGAAGCTATCTTGTGATGATGTGAGGGCAGCCTTCTTATGGTGGCCATCTTGTGACAAGATGGGGGTACCATCTTGTGATGCTGTTGTGGCAGCCATCTTTTTATTGTCTAAACTTTTACATATGTCTCTGTTTCCCCTAATTGCCTCCCCCCTCAGTCATTCCCACCCGGGCAAGCCCCCACTGCCCCAGTGTCCGTGTCCATTGGCGATGCTAATATGGATGCATATAAGTCCTTTGGTGGCTCTCTAACCTTCCTCCTTCCCCTGCCATTTGTCTCTGGGTTTATTTTTGTTCATCAAATTATGTTGATCATTATATTCCACATATGAGTGAGAGCATGTGATATTTATCTTTCTCTGATTGGCTTATTTCTCTTAGCATAATACTCTTGTGAAGATGTTGTGGCAGCCATCTTGTGGCGACATCGTGGGACACCACCTAGGCTTTTATTATATAGAATGTATTGTGTTTTTTTTATTTCAGAGAAGAAGGGAGAAAGGAGAGAGAGATAGAAACATTATTGATGAGAGAGAATCACTGATTGGCTGTCTCCTGCACATTACCTCCTGGGGATCAAGCCTACAACATGGGCATGTACCCTTGATTGGAATTACGTAAACCCAGGACCCTTCAGACTGCAGGCCAACACTCTATCCACTGAGCCAAATCAGATAGGGCAACACTTTGATTTTAAATCTCCAGACTTCAGAGTTGTAAGGCAATTAATTTCTATTGTTTTAAGCCACCCACTCTGTGGTACTTTGTTACACTATCCCTAGGAAACTAAAATACACTCTTGATGTCTGGGATCAGACCTCCTGGGGAAATGATGCGTCAGCCCAAAGGCTGGAGAAGCTGCCCAGAAAAGAGCGCTCTGTGGCATAGGTGAGCAGTAGCTGTTGGACATCAACAGAGACAGTTAGGACACCGGTCTTGGCCTGGGTCCTGAATCATGCCTTCTTTATGTTACACAGACAGTGGCAATACCATCACTGCACCTTGCCAGGTCTGTGAGGTCCCCTAGGAGTTGCCTCTTTGGGCACATGGCTAAAGTTGAGCACATGGGCTTTCCCTACACACACACACAGACATACTCACACACACACACACACACACACACACACACACACACACACACACAATGATGAACCTTGCAGTAGGAGAGCAAGGACAAGCAATTGCAGCACAGTGGAACAAGAGCTTCTCCTTTCTTCCTGCAGTGATCCACCACCACCCTGCCCTCTACTCTCATTGCTTAATATCATGCTCATTGTAAAGGAGACATGCTTGAAATGCTTAGGGAGCCCAGTCCTTCGTGATAGAGAAGGTGTGAAGGTGAATTCAGAGCTGTGAGACAGTAAATTGATAGCTGCTACAGAGTTCTATTGGAGTATTAATAGCATTCCAAGGACAATCCTGGAATTCCTGCTGATGACATTTTCTTTATTTGTACCCTTCTAAGTCCAGAATTTTTTAAAATATGTTTTTATTGATTTCAGAGAGGAAGGAAGAGGGAGGGAGTGAGAGAGGGAGAGAAAAAGAGAGAGAAAGAGAGAGAGAGAGAGACATCAATGATAAGAATCACTGATCGGCTGCATCCTGCATGCCCTTTAGGTGGGGATTGAGCCTGCTACCTGGGCATGTGAAACTGTGAAACTTTCCATCTCCGACCCCAGTTCCTGATGGGAAATCAAACTGTGACCTCCTGGTTCATAGGTTGAGGGTTAACCACTGAGCAACACTGGTTGATCTAAGTCCAACATTAAGGAGTGATGATGACATACATTTCTAGCATTTCAAGATGGTAGATTTATTTTTTTTATTCAAGGGTGTGTGTGTGTGTGTGTGTGTGTGTGTGTGTGTGTGTGTGTGTGTATTTTGGCAGCTACCTATTTATACTTAGGCCTAAAATCCATCATATATCTCTCAAAATATAGTAAGTAGATGTCCAGGACCCTCATGGTCTAGACTCAGAATAGTAATATTATCAAAAGAAGCACTTCAACCAAAAGTAATTTCTTAAACACTGTAAAGGGGGACATAAAGCTCAATGTAAATTTTCTTTTCTTAAAATCTTAAATTTGTTTTCCTCACATCCCAGAGTATTGCATCCTCCACCCCAAATACTCCAGAAACTTTCTATCTTGGACCTCAGTTCCAAATACCTGCTGTTCTTCTCTGACTGCACTTATCTCTATTCAGTGTTAAGATACCTTAAAGATCTTAGTGTGGCCTGGTGAGTCCCCTGAGGAGAAAGGAATACACAAGTCAAAAGCAAACTGCTCATTAGATGGTAACAGGAGCAGGATGTCTACTACTCAGACTGCATTTTGATGATAACAAATTTATTAAGGAAATATGACAGGGGCAATAAATGGTGTTGGGGGCAGGATCAGGGGTTGAGTATGGTGTAGTTCCACCATACTCTTGCCCTAGTCCAGTGGATGGCAAACTCATTAGTCAACAGAGCCAAATATCAACGAGATTGGAATTTCTTTGGAGAGCCAAATTTTTTAAACTAAACTTCTAATGCCACTTCTTTAAAATAGACTCGCCCAGGCCATGGTATTTTGTGGAAGAGCTACACTCAGGGGCCAAAGAGCCGCATGTGGCTCGCGAGCTGCAGTTTGCTGACCACTGCCCTAGTCATACCTTAGTCAACTCTTCAAAGATATTTCAACTCTTCAAAGGTATTTCTTTTTTTAATCTATTTTTTATCCCTGTTTTTAGCATGAAGGTTAAAACTGTTACTCTAAAAAAATATTTGAGTCAACCTCATTGACATGAAGGAAAACATTCTTATTTTTTAAATGGAGATTTGAATTAAAACAGATGATAAATGTTTTGCCTTTCTATGGCACTTTTTATTGTTTTATTTCTATTTTTTAATTTCTTTATTGATTAAAGTGTTACATATGTGTCTTTATTCCCCAACCCCCCACTCATGCCCTCACCTCCCTGTTGTCTGTGTCCATTGATTAGGCTTATATTCATCCACACAAGTCCTTTGGTTGATCTCTCCTCCTTACCGCCACCCTCCCCTACTTTCCCTCTGAGGTTTGATGGTCTGATTGATGTTTCTCCATCTCTGGATCTGTTTTTGTTCATCAGTTTATGTTGTTCATTATATTCCATAAATGAGTGAGATCATGTGATATTTACCTTTCTCTGACTGGCTTATTCAACTTAACATAATGCCAAGATATTTCTTATGTATCTTTTAGCAGTGTTGGGCATTAGCTATATCCTTCCAGACTATTTGCTCTATTGTAGAAACATATGTGTCTTTCAATTTATGCTGGGTACTTCTCATTCTTGTTTCACAAAGCTACATTGGCCCAGGAAGAGTGGAAGACAGGGCTTAAGGAAGTAATGTTAAGAAGACCTTTGACTCAGCAACTATAACCAAATAGAGATAATATGATATTCCATGTTCCTTTCCTTTGAAACTAGTGTGGATGGCCCTTGCACACTTCCTAGTTGGCACTAATGTTTCATTGTTGCTTCCACAAATATTTATCTTCTAGCCAATAAAATGTTCCTACAGACAAAATCATCCCTATACTCCCCTAAACACAGCTTTAATTTTGGGTCAAGAATCATAATTCTGTGGGCCTGTCATTCCAATAGACTACATCATTTCTCACCAGGAGTCTTAGACATTCTTGGGGAAATGATGCTTTGGAGAATAGTAATGAAATTGCATGATGTATAATCTGATAATCTTTATAACATGTTATCTCTATATTGTCATAAATTCTCACTTATAATTGACACTCAGAAAATTAGTAGTAGAGATCATTTTCAGAAATATTCACGTCCTATTCTGTGCTATTTTCTTTTATTCAGAGTCTCTCTTTATAAAACTTCAAAGTGCCTTTTGGTGACAGTAAATGTCAAAGTTTCCTCTTTCTGCACTTTACCATATTATCAACCTCTGAGTATTTTTTTAAGCTTCTAATAAGACATGACACTATATAGAGAACCTGCTGCTGGTTTTATATTCAAAGGTTTATCAGTTTAGACAAACACTCTGCTCTTCTCACATTTGCTGGCTCTTTTCTTTCAGGAGAATTAGACAGGATCATATTAGTGTACTAGTTCCCAAAAGCCTCTTTTTTATTATATAATTCTGTATTCATTAAATCTCTATATAAGGTTAATGAGGCATTTCAAATTGGGAAGGTAAACATATCTTCAAAACAGACCTTGGCTAAAATTCATGATCAATTCCGTGCAGTATTTTATGTTACTTCTTCAAAAGTTCTGAATTAAGAATATAACTCATTGACCTTCTAATTAAATATCATTATGAAAATATATAAATGTGAAATTTAAGTGACTTAGTTCTCAATATTAATAAAAGTGTTTCTGTATAAACATGAACTATTTAAAAGAATGTTATTAAAATTTAAATAAGTGAAGAAATCTATTATTTAATATATATTTTATTTAAAATTGAATTTTACTCATCTATATTTTTAAATGAAAAAAGAAAACACATTTTATGATGTTTTCATTTGATAAATGGTTTGGTACTTTTTTAATTTTATTCTTGTAAAATACTAAGCTGCATAACTTTGTTTGTATTACTCTATATATAGGTCATGAAAATGCATGATTTCCCTTTTAAGCAGAATTGAGAAGATCTTTATATGAAGAATATCACATTTTTTGAATACTTAAGACATTCTTCAAACAGAAAGAAAAGAGAGACAGGGTAAAGAATGGGACTTAAAGAGTTTACATGGGTCATATTAAGTCATAAACAATTAGTGAACAAGTTGGCAAAGAGGAAATGAATTATTTTAGATATTCAAAGGATAAAGGGGTAAAAGTATAAGGGCAGGTATTTTGCCTTACCTCAGGGATTTTCCAGTCTAGATATGGGAACAAAATTGCATAAAAAATAAATGAAGTATACAAATGTGCATAAAGTAAGTGATGATGATTATGAGATGGGTAAAGATCATACTACAATTTAAGTTCAAAGGAGCCAATAATAATGGAATTCATTCATGAGAGTTAGTTTTAATATGGTAACAAATGGAAGAAATATTGGAATTAGAATTAGGAACTATAAGTTATAGTGCTACTTCTGCTACATTTTACCTGTACTACTTTAGAAAAAAAATCATAATCTTTCTGATTTTTAATTTCCTAATCTGTAAGATGAGCTAGTTAAAGGATTTCTTTGTTACAACAATATTACCTACCATATCTATGTGTATAAAAACTCTAAGCAACCTGTTGACCGACCTTTCAACCAGTCTACCATTTGATCAGTCGCTATGATCACTGACCACCAAGGGAGCAGATGCTCAATGCAGGAACTGCCCCCTGGTGGTCAGTGTGCTCTCATAGCAGGAGTGCTGCTCAGCTGACCAATGGCAGGAGAAGCCAGCCAGGCAGGCACAGCTGCAACCCTCTGAGCCTCTCCCACCTCTGAGGCAGTGGCAGCTACAGACGAAGTGGAGTCGGGATGAGCAGGAGCAGCGTGGTGCCTGGCCCGGGCTCCTCCCCAGCCACCTGCTGCTTCACACACTACTATATCCTTCAGGGGATGTCAGATTCCAGTTTCAGCTCGATCCCCATGAAACCGGAAGTTCAACATCCCCCAAGAGGCCCTGGATTGCAAGGGGGCTCAGGCCAGGCTTAGGGACCCCGCTGGTGCACAAATCCATGCACCTGGCCTCTAGTGTTCTAAATAATAATCTTTCTACAAGCAGATACTGATAAACTACTCTAAACAATGTTTATAAACTCTTAGGCTTCCAGGGAAAATCATCAAGGGTCAAAAAGAGATCAAAGAGGAAGAGAAGAAAAGATGGAGAAGGAAATTTGAATAATGTGTATAAACTAACTGCAGGCAAAACCTGAATGGGGCAAACATCAATAAGGGAATGAAAATAACTGAAAATAGATAGGGAAGCTAAGCATGCATGATCACAAGGTAGAGATGTCAACCTGATATTCTGTATTAATCTAGGGCTATTATAGGGGGGAATGTCAAATTGGGGGTAACCTTAACCAACTAGAAGGAAACCCAAATGCTTTTGGCAAGAAAGCAATCTAAATTTAAATCCTAAGGATTCTTATACATTAAAGTAAACCAAATATGGAACCACACACACACATACAAAAAATAGCTAGCTTATAAGTAAATGAGATATCATTGGTGAGAATTACTATGAAAAGGAACATTGCCAAAAAACCAGCCAGCAAAAAACAAAGTAGAATGCTTACCAATAAAATTAGGACAAAGTATAACTTAGAAATTAAAATAGAACTTTTAGAAATCCAGAACACAATATCAAAAAAGACTCAAAATGTGAGTTACATGTCACAATTTAGACATAAACGAAAAGAGATCTTATGAAACTGGAAATAGTGACTCGGGTTGTTTAATTGAGCAGAGTGATTTCTTTCCTGGATGCTTGTCCAGATGAGTTTAAAAAATGAATCCACGAACAAAAGGTGGTAGGTGAAAAGTACAGAAACTTTATTGCAAGCAAAAATTACCTCTCAACCTTAATTCTAAATTCTAAGCCTACAACTCTGTCCCTCTTGATACATAAGGGCCATCTAAGAAAGGTGTTCTCTAAGTTCCTAATCCTTAGACTGTGTCCCTCCTGGATGGACAGAAGGGCCTCTAAGAAGGGTTACGGTTGCTTTCCTTGTCTTGAGACATTCAATAGGCTGGAGACCCTCCTTTTCTACGGTGAGACCGTAGCCCTGTAATCAGCTCCCAGGACTCCCACATCCCCATTCTTCCTCTTTGGGTCCTCTTCTCTGTTTGATTTGGAGTCACTTTTGATTTATCTTATGGTTTTCTCCCAGTTGTGCTGGCTGGAAATGTCTTATAGCTCTCTCAGCGATTCAGATCATGGCTACTTTTGATCTAACTTTAATTGATCAGGTCAGAAATACTGCTGTCTGTCCTTGATTTATGGCTGTTTTAGTTGTTTAGGACAGAAATGTTTCCATCTGCCTGTGGCATTTCTCTGTCCTCTGTACAAATAAGATAAGCACTCCAGCATCTTTATGTCTTCCATCTGTGTATTCCTTCCCCATGGACTCTCTTCATTCCTAAAACTCCCTAAACTTGCCTATTTTATCTCTAAAACTCCTTTTGACAGGGATGGAAAAATGACCCACAATGTAGTTTTTAGTAAAAACGAGTTAGAAATTATGAAAGAGTGTACGGGACATAGAGCCGAGAATGGAAAGTCCTATAAATAATAATTTAAAAAAAAAGTAAAGGAGAGACACCTTGAAAAACAATAATATAAATTATTTTAGTAGAACAAACCTATAAGTTCACCAGCCCAAAGTTTAAGTTGTATAAAAAGAAATAAACAAAATCAACACCTATTATGTTATAGAGAAACTACAAAAACAAAAAGACTGAGGAATAGAGAGAGAGAGAAAGAGAGGGAGAGAGAGAAGAAGAGAGAAAGAGAGAGAAGGGGAAAGAGGTAAACTAGCAAAATGAAACAGGGTTTAGCCAACTTTTTCTGAAAAGGGTCCCAAAGTAAATGTTTTAGACTTTGAGTGTCATGAGAATTATAATCTCATAATCTTTTTTAACCCTTTAAAAAATAAAACCTGTTCTTAGCTTGAGGGCCTTATAATTATAGGAATCAGGCCATAGGCTGAAGTCTCCCAACATTTCTAAAAGAAATTAGACAAAATAAAGATCAGCTAAATGACAGTGAGAATTTCTACAGCAATGGCAATTAGTTGACATTAAATTTACATTACTAGGAAAAAATACAGTCCAGTTAGAAATATGTCCTCAGCAAAATTATGATTCTTAGAATAATAATAAATATTAAAAATAGATAAACAAAAGTAGAAAGTTTACTATGAACAGGTCCTCAAAGTTATTCTATAAATGAAATATTTTAAGAAGAAAATAAACCACTCTAGCAGAAAAGCACAAGAGCATAGAAATATGTTCACCTGTATGAAAAATGACATATGTTCCAAAAATTAATAATTATGTCTAAACTTGAGGCCCAGTGCATAAAATTCATGCATGGGTAGAGACCCTAGGCCTGGCCAGGAATCAGGGCCGATTGGGGCCTTTTGTCTGCTAGCTGGGGCCTTTCTTCCCCAGCTGATGGCTGCAAGGTGTTGGCCGGGGCCTTAATTCATTCCATACCACCCCTGGTGGTCAGCACATGTCACAGCAAGTGATCAAACTCCTGTTCAAATTCCTGAGGGGACACTTTGCATATTAGCCTTTTATATATATAGACTAGAGGCCTGGTGCACAAAATTCGTGCATGGAGAGGTATGTGTCCCTCAGCCCAGCCTGTACCCTCTCCAATCTGGGAACCCTTGAGGGATGTCCGACTTCCTGTTTAGACCCTATCGCACCAGGCCTAAATGGGCAGTCAGACATCCCTCTCACAATCCAGGACTGCTGGCTCCCAACAGCTCTCCTGCCTGCCTGCCTGATTGCCCCTAACTGCTTCTGCCTGCCAGCCTGACCACCCCCTAAGCACTCACCTACCAGGCTAACTGCTCCCCTCCCTGCCTGATTGCCCCTAACTGCCCTCCCCTGCCAGCCTGGTTAACCAAAACTGCCCTCCCCTGCAGGTCTAATTGCCCCTAACTCCCCTCCCTTGCAGGCCTGGTCCCTCCCAACTGCCCTCCCCTGCTTGTCTGATTGCCCACAACTATACTCCCCTGCCAGCCATCTTGTGTCCACATGGGGGCAGCCATGTTTGACCACATGGGGTGGCCATCTTGTGTGTTGGAGTGACCATCAATTTGCATGTGACTCTTTTATTAGACAGGATTGTGAAATTACAAAAAAGGTAAAAATAAAGCAGATATACGGACCTAATGGAAGGGGGAATCTTTGTCAAATAGAATATTATTTATGAACATTAGGTAAAACCATAATGGACACATTTCTGCCTCTAGGTGATGGGTGCATTTTCTCTTTGTTACAGTCCTAACATGCTCGTGTGACATGTCCTGCTGTCACTTCCACATCAGTGACAGCGACTCTCTGCCTAACCCCAGAGAGCAAGCTTTCCTCCTCCTCTCTTAATGTGAAATGGGAACTCTCCTGGGATCTACACTGCTTAGGGTCTGGCTGCAAATGCCAGGCTCTACATACATGGTGAAATAGAAAAGAGTGGTCCCTCTTCATTCCATTTTCCTAGCAGAGATGAGGTCGTGTCCCTTCTCCATATTCCTATAGGACATTGACTTTATTTCCTTCTTCCAGCATTTGTTTATCAGATTTAACTGAAATTTTGTGGAGTTATTTTTAGTAAATTTTTTTTTCTATGTGATTAGCAAAACCAATAATGGAGAGATGCTCTTTGAGGCAGACAATAATAATGAAATAGCATTAAAGGAACCACTTATTTTCAGAGCAAACTGCTTTATAATTTCTTAATCAGTTAAATCTATACTCCCACTTAATAAGACTTCTTCTTGGATGTTTTATAAAACACATTTCAAGATTATCTTCTCCCTTTCAAAACAAAACTACTGTGATTAATATGGGATAAACATATTAAATAAATAAAAATGCTTTAGCATTTTTTTTTCATGGCCAGAGATATACCCAGAGAATTAGGAAACTGGAAAGACTCATTACCGTGATTATCTGACTTTGTAAAACTCTCTCTTATTTTCATTGTGGTAAGAACAGAAAACATCAGATCTACCCGCTTAACAAGATTTCAAGTGTGCAGTGTATTTTAACTCTAATCACAGTGGTTTAGAGCAGATCTTGAAAACTTGTCCATCTTCCATAACTAAAACTATACCCATTGGACAACAGCTTCCCATTCCCAATGCTTTTTGGAAGATTTAGATGCACTAAAGGCGCATTATGTTGTATAGACGAAGAGAACACTTTCAGGGAAAGAATTCTGAAGCAAAGGTAAGAGGTAACTACTCTCCCGTTACCTGTTAGAATATTTACATACTATCAACAAAAATACATATGTTGGTCATATAAACAGAGAGATCTCAACCTGAGTTTAGATAGGTTAATTGCCTCCTGGCCTTGGCTTTAATTCTGCTTTTTATTAGACCTTTCCTCCAATCTAGAACTCCCAGGAGTTTTCATCTCTTGGAGTAATTTAGCTAGAACTCCATCACCTCCTTTGGTCTCTGTAGTGTAGCTCCTACTTTACATTTCACTACCCAATCTGTGCAGGCTTTCAATGTGTCTCTGCATATATTAGGTGTACCGGTTAATAATGGAGGATCTTGTAATCAAAGAAAACATGATAATTTCAAGAGAAACATCAAAAGTGCTTTATTGAAAATAATGTCCACAAATGAGTGAGATCATGTGATGCTTCTCCTTCATTGACTGGCTTATTTCACTAAGCATAAGATTCTCCAGTTCCAATCAGGTTGCTGCAAATGGTAAGAATTTCTTCTTTTTAATGGCAGGATAGTATTCCATTGATCTCACTCATTTGTGGATAATAAAGAACATTATAAACTGATGAACAAAAGGATAGATACAGAGACAGTAAAGTTCAAACAGACTGTGAAATTAGAGCAGGAAGATTAAAGTTAGGTGAGGTAGATAAGAGATCAATCATAGGACTTGTATGCATGCATATGAGCATAACCAATGAACATAGACACTTGGGGGTTGGGGTATGCCTGGGAGGGAGGGGGGCAATGAGGAGATATGTATAAAAATGAATAAAAATAAAAAAATTAAAATTAAATAAAAATTTAAAAAAAGTAATGTTCATCACTAGCTTAGCTACACATTTCCTCCGTCTTTCAGGTTATTTGTTGTTACTGTCCCAATAGAACTTCTCTTGTTTTGAGGCAAACCATTCAGAGACCAATTTTCTACTCCTTCCTATGTTTTGAAGTGCTGCTCAGAAAGTGGTAATCTGAAAGAGCAAGTGGTAATCTGAAGGAGCAACGTCTGGTGAATATAGCAGGTTCGTAAATACTTCCCAGGCAAGATCTTTTAATGTATCTTTAACTAGTTTTGCAGGGTGTGATGGTTTGTCATCATAAAACAAAATTACTTTACCATGCCTTCTGACACATTCTGGTTGTTTCATGATCAAATTATGGTTCAAATTGATTATTTGTTGTTGGTAGTGATCAGTATTAAAGGTTTCACTTGGTTTTAGAAACTCATAATACAACACACCTTCCTGATTCCACCAAACACTGTCTTCTTTCCAGTGCAATTTAGCCTTGCAGTCAATGTTGATGGTTGACCTCGATCAACCTGTGATTTTGTGCATTTGGAATTCTCAAAATAAATTCACTTTTCATCACTAGTCACAATTCAATGCAAAAAGGACTTCCTTCCATGCTGATGAAGCAACATTTTACTGATGACTTTTCGGTTTTCCATTTGTCTTTCGTTCTGTTGATGTGGCACCCATTTTTCTCCCTTTAAAGCCTTTCCCATTGTTTGTAAACAATCGGAAATTGTTTTCTGAGCAACGTTTAATCTTTCTGCAAGTTGTTTTTGAGTTTGACATGCACCTTCATCCAATAATGCTTATAACTGTTTGTCTTCAAACTTCTTTGGTTGACTTGGATGTTCTTTGTCTTTCACATCAAAATAATCAATTTTAAAGCATTTAAACCAGTGTTCACAAATATCTTGAGATGGAGCATGTTCACCATAAGTTTCCTGATGTATTCAGCAGCACTTTTCTTCAAAATAAAATAATGAATTAAAACTTTCCAGAAATGCTCCTTTTTGGCATGAAATTTGATATTTTTAAGTGTAAAAATATCTATGATGTTAACACCTTCAGAAAATGTGACATATGAAGTTTTCAAACTTGCTGACAATACAACAAAATAGCATACATATCAAATTACATATATATCAACATATGTGTAACTCCATCTATTGAAAAAATCCACATTATTAACCAGTACATCTAGTATATGTATGTATATGTATGTGTATGTGTATATGAATATGTATCTATGTATTGTATATGTATATATATGTATACATATATATGTCTATAATAATAAAAGTGTAATATGCTAATTAGACCAGACAGCTGAACGACCTTCTGAAAGTCATTTTGGACATCCTTCCAGATGACCTTCCAGATGAAGCCATAGTGGCAAACTGAGGCAGAGGTAGTTAGGGATGATCAGGCAAGCAGGTGAGCAGTAAGGGGTGATCAGGTGGGAAAGCAGAGGTGGTTAGGTGCAATCATCAGGTAGGCAGGAGAGTGGTTAGGGGTGATCAGGCAGGCAGGTGGAAAGGTTATAGGCAATCAGGTAGGCAGATGAATGGTTAAGGGAAATCAGGCAGGCAGGCGAGTGGTTAGGGGTGATTTGGCAGGCAGGCGAGTGGTTAGGGGTGATCAGGCAGGAAAGTGAATGGTTAGGGGCAATCAGGAAGGCAGGTAGAAGCAGTTAGGGGTGATATGCAGGCAGGTGAGCAGTTAGGTGTGATTAGGCAGGCAGGCGAGTAGTCAGGGGAGATCAGGCAGGCAGGCGAGTGGTTAGGGACTTCAGGCAGGCAGGCTGGCAAGTGGTTAGGAGCCAGCAATCCCAGATTGTGAGAAGGATGTCTGGGACTGGGCCTGAATAGGCATTCAGACATCCCCTGAGAGGTCCCGGATTACTAGAGGGTGCAGGCTGGGCTAAGAGACCCCCCTCCTGTGCATGAATTTCATGCACTGGGCTTCTAGTATATATAGAGGTGCATGAAATTCATGCAAGAGTAGGCCTTCCTTCCCCTGACTGCTGGCACAGGATTCCCTTTAGCACCTGGGACCTGGGCTGGCTTCCCTTCAGCTGCTAGCAGGTACCCAGTACCCGGCTTCCTTCACAGTCCTGGCTTCATCAGGAAGGACGTCCAGTCTAATTAGCATATTATGCTTTTATTATTATAGATATGTTTGTTTCTTTTCATTCATAATCTTATATTTTTATTTTACACAAGGTAAAATGTAAAGGAGACCTTTTTTTTTTTTTTACCCTGAGGGTTATAAAATAAAATGTCTGCTGACTTGAATAGTGAACTCAAAAATATGAAGATTATATTTGAACCTTATTCCCTAGTGGGTATCTTGCCTTTCGACAGGAATTCTGAATCTCATATACTTTTATTAAGTTCTCTGGCACATCACACCTCTTCTCTCTGTTTCCCATCGCAAGAGGAGTCATTTTAAAGCAAGCCCTGCTGTGTGTGCATAATAAAAACCCTTCAGAAAAGCCCCATTTTAACATCATTAAATTTATTGCGTGTAACGGCGTAGAAACCCAAGATTCCAGAACAAACACATTTTTATTTTTTTGCTTTAATTTGTCTATTAGAATATTTAAACAGAAAGCGGGTGCCTTTTATAAAATAACAAACTCTCAAATGAAATCCACATGCAAGGAAATTGAATCCTCTTAATAAACAAGTAAATAAGTTTCCACATTGTCTAGAGAGAGTTAGATAGTGAATTAAAGATTGAGCCTTCAGCTGGTTTTAATTTTCTGCCTTGACATCAGTTGTCCAGTCAGAACTGAGAAGCACTGTAAAAATAAACATATCCTCCCTAATCTTATTTCTGATTCCTAATAGGATGATGCAGATTTTGCTTTCCTCAGTAATTACAGTATTTATAATTGGGGGAGGGGGTTACAATGGAGTCTTATGCGGACAATTGAATGGAAGAGCAGGGCTACGTGTCAGTGAGAGTTGGGAGGCACAGAGCTCCCGTAACTGCAGACCAATTATTCTACTCCTAGACAAGATCTTTTTTTTTCTCTTTTTGGATAAAAAATTTGCAAATACTGCAGTTTTAGAGCACACTGAACTCCTCATTTAGGGTTCTATGCCATAGTGGAGAGGCCTGAGCAATTTTCTATATGCTTTTTATCTTGTGGGCTGATAGGATGACTCTAATTAGGGAATGCTTCATTCTTTAAAAGTAGTGATAAGAGGTGGAGGTACAGTATTCCACTCATTAGGATGCATTCCAGGGAGGGGGGTGGCACAGTTCTCTGAAGGTTCCTGTGACTTTGCTCCCCACTAATTACTTCCCTTTCTAGCTGGTCTTTTAGGGCGCCAGGATGCACAGGGGCAGATTTGAGAGGTGATACCAAATGGTATTGACTCAGTAAAACTTCAGTAAAAATAATTACCGATAGTGCCTTTGGTGAAACCCTGAATGCAATTACTGTACTACAAGTATAGTCATGATTGGAAACTCTTTGCTGGAGTATCAAGACATTCTCTTTTCTAAGAAAGCTAAGTGAAACCTCTTCCTGAAGGCGATGCACTCTGAAATAGACACAGTGTTTCTATCACAATTTCCGGGGACTTCAATACTTGCCTCTCAAGTTTCACAAGAAGTTCTGGTGCCACCATCTACGTCATAATTGGACATCTCAGCCTGGTCTTTGTAGTTGGGATTCTCATCCTTGTTTATACCACTCTCTACTCAGCAGCAAGCCATTCCCCATGCTTGGAGCACGGAGTGAAACTCCTCAGGCAAAGCACGTTCACCTTTCAGCCTTATTGCAGCTTCCTGGAGGAAGCAGCGGTGTGTTCCTCTAGGAAGGAGTTTTTAAGACGCTATGTTCAGTGCCTGTGTAGCAGTTGACACGGGGATTTACCCCCTCCACAGAATGAAGAAGACACATGTTTGCTGGCATTAACTTTCCATGTTGATGCACACATTTGTGGAGAAAACAACTTTGTATTCCAATAATATGGGGCAGAGCAGAAGGCTGTGTGAGAACTTTTCAATCAGAATGGGAATCAGGACAGACCTGGAGGTGGGTTAACACTTAGAAGAGGATTGGCAGGGTTGAACTCACTGAGACGAGATTGGTCAAATAGCACATGAAAGATTATGTAACACGGTGAATCATTCACACCATATTTTACCATTTGCGTTGCCTTTAAACATTTATTCATTTAGCTGAAAATATTTACCGAGTAATTACGAAGGGCAAGACTAAACGTTATATGAAAGACACATTTTAATTTCTATGTTACATATAAAGAGTCCAGCTTATGGAGAGTTCCAGGAACTCATTCAAGGTTAAATAGCTGGGAAGCAACAGCACAAGGACTAGTAACAACCTCTCTGCCATCTCCAATATCTTCTCATCTGAGATTGGGCACAAATCGATTCTCACAAGATTGTGGTAAATTCAACTCTTAGAAAAGGAGGGGGCAAGTAGTGATTATTATTATTAATAATATATAATAATTATATATCTCATGTAATCTTCACAGACAAGAAGACTCACTGTAGGGTGATGTTTAACCTCCCAATCGTCACCTCCAGCCAAGAAGTTGGCAGGTCTGATCTTGAACACAGGCCTGTGTGTGCTCAAAGCTTGGCTTGTGGCAACTGTTTCAGACACGATTCCTTCTCAGTTCTAAGTTTCCAGTTTAATTGGGGATGGGCAGAAATGGGTGTGAGTTTGGATGACATGACATTTGGGAGAGGCATCTGATCCCCTGGAGCAAAGAGAGGAGTCCACAGGTCAGACTGAGAACTGCCCTGCTTCAGTACCTGGGTCACTGGATAGACAGCTCCACTCCCCTTCCACAATCCACAGGAGACCCTCGTCAGAGGCAACCATGACCTGGTATTGGGTGTGGTATGGTTTCATCTTGGTCGCCCAGCTCTGAACATTCTATACATGCTGTGGGCTTGTGGCTGGAGGCCCTTTTGAGTCAAGGCAATAGATACTAGGTCTTGTCAGTGGGAAACACTCGGCCCTCACTGCCCCTATCCTTCTTCTGGGATGTTTGCAAACTTTAGAGCCGAAAAATATCATCCTGATTGAAACAATAATGAATTGGGGTCCAAATTGTTAGAGTTTTTTCTTGAAAGTCATTCTGCCAGTTGCCAGCAGAACTGAGACTTGAAGCCAAGTAAGTCTCTTATCATGTCTGCCCACCTGATTTTTAATCGCAAGTAGTGCAAACATACTCATTGAAAATATGGATGATTAAAGGGAAGGAGAGCCTCCCTTCGTTGTTCTTAATCCCAAGGTCTTTTCCCTAGAAAAGCTACCCTTATTAGATCGGTGTGCTTCCTTTCAGCTTTTAGCATCTTTTATTTATGACCTGATTACTTCTAGGAACAACGCATTTTGCTTTGCTTCTCTATGCCATGAACCTTAGGAGGGCCAGGCCCAAATGGGGTAGAGGGGGGGTTGAAAGGGTTCTGTAATTTTCTGGTTCTGTCTGTGACATGATAAGTTTATTTCTAGAGTGCAATGATAACAATATTGTTTCTCCCTAACACTGATTCCGTTTTGCAATATTTTTATCACCAATAAATGTGATATTTTGACCTCCATCATCTTTCAGTTGGGTCACAATAGATTATACACTGAGTGGCCAGATTATTATGACCACCTGAAGTTTGTAGGCACCTTAGCCGTACACTGCATCATATGCGATATGGAAGCCGAACGCCTGTTTGAACACCTTCGCTGTCTGCAGTTACCAAGATAAAACATCTCCAATTTGCACAGGAACACAAGGATTGGATAGTCAAGCATTGGAAGAAGTCATGCGGTCTGATGAATCAGTTGCATCATGCAGATGGCAGAGTGAGAATTTCGCAGAAATAGCATGATAAAGCTTGTACCTCACACACATGACTACAACTCTTCATTCTGGCGGGGGCAGTGTTATGGTTGGGGGCATGTTTTCCTGGCATGATTTGGGCCCTTTAATTCGTGTGGAACAACATCTAAATAGCAAAACATACCTAAGTATCATTGCTGATCAAGTCATCCTATCATGCCGATAGCAGATCCCAATGGAGATGGCTTCTTCCAACAAGACAATGGGCTCATATTGTGCAGGAGTGGTTTCAAGAACATGAGGGAGACTTTATCTTGCTTAGGTGGCCCCCACAATCACCAGATCTCAATCCAACTGAGCACTTGTGGGACGAAGTTAAAAGAGTCAGCAGGCAGCTGGTTCCACAACCATCAGATCTTACAGAACTGAACAGTGCTGTTCATCAGACATGGTGTCAGTTTTGTCGCATCACCTTTCAACATCTCATGGAGTCAATGCCAAGAAGAATCACCACGGTATTGAAGGCAAAAGGTGGCCCAATGAAGTACTGATGGGGTGGTCATAAAAATCTGGCCACTCAGTGTATTTGTTGAGTTGTTTTTAAAGGTGATCACTAGTCTTTCATTTTGTGCTGGTGCCATGATCCCATAGAAAGTTTACACTTTTATTTTTATTTTATTTTTTTAAATATATTTCTTTATTGATTTCAGAGAGGAAGGGAGAAGGAGGGAGAGATAGAAACATCAATGTTGAGAGAGAATCATTGATTGGCTGCCTCCTGCACTACACATCCCCCACTGGGGATCGAGCCCACAACCCAGGCATGTGACCTTGGCAGGAATCAAACCTGGGACCCTTCAGTCAGCAGGCTGATGCTCTATCCACTGAGCCAGGCCGGCTCAGGCGAAAGTTTACATTTTTATAAAGCAAGTTCAACATGCTTTACCTTTATTGCTTCTGAGTTTTTTTTAACCAGTATAAAATTATTTTCTAAAAACTTTACATTTTCTTCAAGTGCATTGATAGTTTTATTATTTACATTTGGCTCTTAATTAATCCAGAATTTATGTTTAGATATGAGCTATACATTTTTTTTTCCAAATGGATAGGAAACTACCTTAATACAGATAACTGAATAGTGCATTGTTTCCCCATTAAATTAAGATACCAAATTTCTATAAGTACATGGTTTGGTTTCTGCACTTTTCACTCCATTTCATTGACATGCTTTTCCACATTGTTGCAATACTAATAAAGTTTTAAAGTATAATTTATATCCAGGAAGGCAAGTCCCTTAGATTTTTTTGTATGTCTCAAAACATGTTATGCTTATATATTTCTTTTTCTAAATTATTTTAACACCAGTCTGGCAAGTTACATAAAATACCTTATTGAGATTTGTGTTAGTTTTGCATTGCATTTATACATTTATTTTGAGAGAATTTCATCTTTAAATGTTATCATAACAAGGAACATATAGTTTTTCTCCATTTATTTACTTTCTCTGGGTCCCTCAATAAAGTTCAATAATACCAAAGTTTCTTCATCTACCTTTTCTTGAACTTGCCCACAGTTAATTTAAAATTTATGTTGCTGTGTGGAGTGTGATCTATTTTTCATAAAATATATATTTTTGTCATTGCTGATTTAAAAGAAAGCTATTACTTTTTACATGTCAATCTTCTACCTAGCCTGCATATGAAACTCTGATCCAGAGTTCATCAGTTTTTCTGGATCATATCATGCCACCAGAAATAATGATATTTTTTGTCCCTTTCCAATAGTTCTATTTTTCTCTACTTATGTTATTGATGATATCTTTCTGTACAAAATTAGCAATATTAATAGTATACATATTGGACTTAATTGACTTGGATAGAAATAATTTTATACCTCTATTATTAAGTTAAGAAATTATTTTTTTTCCAATTTGTAAGTTGGCTGTTTTTTGAAAAAATTAAATTAAGTATGGGTGTTGTATTCTGTCTAAGGTTTCTTTATATATAGTGTGATGATTACATTATTTTCTCATTTTTATCTTGCATTATATGTTTTATAGTGAATGACTGTCTCTATTTTTGAAATAAATATTACTTGGTTATGATACATTGTCCTCTTAATAGTTTGTTGAATTAAAGTTGTATAAATTGTACTTACGATTTTTAGATCCAGGTTCATAAAGAAGATAGATCCACAATATTCTTTTCTGTATGAATGTTCCTTTCGATTTAAGGTCAAGGTTATTGATGCTTACAGAATCGATTAGGAATTTTTCTTTTTCTTATTTTCCATTTCTTGGTAGTTTGTAAAACATACATCTTACCATTTCTATAAAACCGTTTGGATATGCTTCCTTATTAGATTAGATCTGGAACTTATTTCCTTTAAAAATTGTTACTTACCAAGATTACTTTTGTCTCTTTTATTAGTTTACTCTGGGCTTTGGGTTCTACTGAATCATTCTTTTTTATTTTTTCCTGTGAGAGTGTGTGAAACTAATGTGTTCTCTGTTCTTCGTTAGACTTATTTCATCTGCTTTGTGTCACCCAGAATTTCTCCAAGGTCTGTTCTGTTAGTGACACTTTTCTTGTTTTGTAGCAAAGGCAAGGATTTAATTCATTCATTTGCCCTCTCTGCACACCCCTGCCCCATTAAAATTTAAAAGGTTTTGTAAGAGATTAGGAAATACAAAAAATGGCCTGACATTTTTATTCAACCTTCTCCATTTCCTTTTCTGTCCCTTTTGGAAATTACAGAGCATTTCCTACTCTATATACACTAGAGTAGGAAATGCTCTGTAATCTCAATGCCTTATTCCCTGGTGATTCTATGAAAAATAGAGTACTAAAAAAAAGTGATGGGAATTTGACTCATTTTCCTTATAATTGCTTTGAGTTTTTTGGAATGTACTGTGCTAAAAGATAGTATTTTAAATAGAATATGTACTACCAAAAGTTGAATTATCAAACAATCTTTTTTCTTATTGATAAAGTAGTTAAAGCATAGAGCAATTTGAAACATAATTCTGGAAGATTTTTATTATAAGGTTTTTTTTCTAGTTAAATGTATTTTTTTGTCATAATAAACAAAACTGTCAAAAATTGATCGGAAAAAAAACATAATAAACAAACAACCATTCTTATTTTCTTTTTGATTTACAAAATTAGAATTGTCTTAGTCTTCTGATAGTGTATAATCTTTGGCTTTGACCTTGCCATTTTTCAGGCAAAATAATTCACAGTCTATTAAAGGTAAATGGATCAGCCAGCCATTCAAGCAAAGGAATTCTGAGTTTTCAGTCTTCATTTCAACATATTTTCTTTGTTTACTCTCTCCGATGCCAACTGCAGTCACAATTGTATTAAATTCAATTACACTGTAAATCACAATTCCAATTAATTAGTGATCTTTATATAGTATGGTCCTTGTAATTGAGTAATGGTAGCTCTAGTTTAGATCCTTGTTGTGGAAATGTTCGCCCTAAAAAGAGTGCATATATTGGAATTTTTTATTCCAATTGTACAAAATTTGTTTCAGTTTTGTAAAGTGAACAAAAGGTGGGCACCCCAGGTTACTTTCACCAAACTACATAAAGTCGGCGCACACTATTCATTTTTACGAATCCTGTGTTCTCAGCGCTTCCTGGAGACCCATTCAGCATGTATCACATGGCGAGCACACTCGAGTCCTAATGCTTCATATGGTAAACGATTGTCTATCTTCAAGCTTTGAATGAATAATCATTAAATATATATTGTAATTAAACATGGATTTCCAAATGCATCCCCAGTGCAAAGTCTTCCTTTACATGGCCATTTTTGCTTGATCCACATAAAAGGTGTTACCAGTCCATGCTTTTATCTTATAATGGTTTCATTAGCACTGCTGCACAATTTTTTTTTGCTTTTAATCTTTAAGGCTTTCATGTCAGAAAGGGAGATTGATGATACTGCTGCTCTTGAAAGATTAGGTTTAGAGTAAAATGCACTATAAAGTGATATGAACAGTTCAAGGCATCTCAACCCTGACAGAACCGACTCATTATCTAATTAGACTCTGAAAGCTCTTTGCAAAAAATATCTGGCCTTATGTCAGGGCTGTTCTTGATCAAGAGGTGAACATCATCAAAAGGTTCAACCTTAAAGGTGCTTTATTGTACAAATGTAATTCTGGCATCTTAGAAATTACAGTGCCTGACAAGTCATGAGTACAAATGAGTCTCTCATTTTCACCATTTCTTCTCTGCTATAATTCCACATCATCTTATATATATATATATATTTTTTAAATTACTTTTTATCCTGGCCAGTGTAACTCAGTGGTTGACCATGGGCCCATAAATTAGGAGGTCATGGTTCCATGCACAGTCAGGGCATATGCCCAAGTTTCAGCTCGATTCCCAGTAGAGGGTGTGTAGGAGGCACCAAGTAGATGATATTTCTTTCTCATTAATGTTTCTATCTCTCTATCCTTCTTCTTTCCTCTCTCTCTAAAAGTCAATAAAAGAATATTTTTTAAAAAGTTCTAATTATCCTGTAAATTTTATGGTTAGAATTTATATCCTAAAAATATAATTTTTTAAAATCATATCTTATCTCAATCTGTACCTATCCAATCAAAGTAAGAGATTTGTATGCATGCATAAGACACTGCAGGGTTGCAGTATGCCTGGGGGTAGGGGAGCAAAGGGAAGATATGTATAGATGTAACACAATAAATAAATAAATAAAAACAAAAAAATATTCATTGTAAAGATATTGCCACATTAGCATTTGTTTTCATAAGTTTGATAAATCAGAGTTGCTTGGTTAAAATGGTTTGGCCCCAATAAAGGAACAGAGTTAGAAAGCACAGTCCACATTTTCATATGTTTAGTCTTTTTTATTTACTTTTTATTAAAATAGTTAGACATGATATAAAATAGTCCTTTATTTCAAATGATCTAAGGAAATTGTAACTCTCAGGTACAACTAAACACTTTTATCCCAAAATTTTTATAACTATGCACCTCAGTTTAATTTTATCAGTGATTAAAACTCATGAGTAATTCCAGCTCTCCCTTGAAATTTCAGGGGAGCTGGCTTAAACAGCATGGTTGGGATTTTTGAGGCAGTGACTCTCAGAGCTTAACTCAGCATCAACTCAGAAATCTGACAGACCCCCCTTTGAATCTGTCTCTTTCAAATGTGACCTGTCAAGTCATATAACTTCTACGTCTCCATTTTCTCATGTGTACATGGGCATCCTAGGCACTGAGCCTTACAAAGCTATTGTTAGAACTATAAGAGTAGCTCTGTGTAATGCACTTAGCATGGCTTTTGGCCCATAATAATTGTTCAATAAATATTTCTTATTACAAACTTGCACTCACATGGTAAAATATGAATGAAGTAAAACTGTTCTGGTTGCATTACTCTGTTGTGGGAGCCCCTTTCCACGTCCCGCGTGGTTCAGGGTTCCGGTTCAGGGTTCGCATTCTGAAGGAGGCTGCACGCAAACGAAATGAGAGACTAGAAAACATTAATTTGTTGATATTGGGGGACCAGGAGAAGCCTTCCTCTAGTGCAGTGGTTCTCAACTTGTGGGTTGCGACCCCTTTGGGGGTCAAACGACACTTTCACATGGGTCGCCTAAGACCATCAGAAAACACAGGTATTTACATTATAATTCATAACAATAGCAAAATTACAGTTATGAAGTATGGTTGGGGGTCAACACAACATGAGGAACTGTATTAAAGGGTCGAGGCATTAGAACGGTTGAGAACCACTGCTCTAGCGGAAAGGACTACCACTTGCTCTGGCCTTTTTCTCCCTTTTATTAAGGCTTTTGGACATATCACTAGCCTTTAGGCAGGAAATAACAAAAACAGAAATTAATATGAAACAAACAGGTAGAGGTTGCTTCAGCTAACAGTGTTTCAACTAAACAGTGAGTGATTAGCTCTGACCTTTCAGAGCAGTTAAGGTTGACCAGCCTTCTGGTCTCCTGTTTACATCCATTTAATGAGAACAATGTTTGATTTCCGACATTCTGTCTCTCTAAACTCAGGAAAAGATGACACAAAGTGACAGGTTGCCTTGGGATGAGATGGGACGAAACACTTATTTTAATATAAAACATCATGATTCTGAATTTAACCACACTTACATAATTAAGTACAGTGTGTGTGTGTGTGTGTGTGTGTGTGTGTGTGTGTGTGTGTGTGTGTGTATTTGTACCCTTATCTACTTTTGGAGACAGACCTTCTTCTCCAGGACACAGGAAAGGATTAGCATCTTAGTCTAGGACCAGCATAGTGCCTTCCCCACCCTAGTCACAGGTTCTAAGGCAAGGATGGGGGGACACATGTCCCTGGTAGTCACATAAAAGTCAATCCCCAGGACTTCCTAAATTATATATATTTCTATTACAAAGATTTTCTCTGTGGGGGAGAAGGAGGGCAATGGGGCAATAAGGACACATATGTAATACCTTAATCAATAAAGACAAAACATTATTAAAAAAGTACACATTTCTCAAAGTCCATGAATAAATACGAAATAGCTTAGCTGGGGCTCAACTCAGATATATAAACAAGCCAAGTTGTTGAAAGACCTGTACAAGCTCAGCCACTGGTCATGAGGATCCATTCTTCAGTGCCCTAACGCCCAGATGTGTGTGGAAGCTCCAGGCTTGGCTTAGACCACTCTGTCAGAAACTCTCCCTCAGGGCAGCCTCACAACAATCGCCCATGTGGCCTCCTACCCCTGGCACCGGGTTGGGGCCTGGAGCCGCACCAAGTTCAAGGTGGATACAACTTATAAAATCCACTTTTTTCACCCATGTTTTAAAATATAAATAGAGAACTAGGCAAAATAATTTTACGAGGGTAAAAAGATTATTGTTTTTATCAAAATTGAAAGGGTTAACCAAGAAACGGGGCTCTAACTTAGCGGGGGCTAACAAAAGAAAGCTCCTCTACAAACCTAAGCTTTGCACAGACACGCCCTGAGTGGTTATTTTATAGAAATTCCTGAAGACCATGCCCCTGGCACAGCCCCCAGGAAGAAGGGCGTCTGGCTAAAGCTGGGACGGGGCACAGTCCTGATACATGTCAAGCCTAAGCCCCCTCTGCAGCTCTCTCTGAGCACATTAAAAGTCTGCTTCCTGCTGAAGCCGGTTTTGCTCAGTGGATAGAGCGTCGACCTGCAGACTCAAGGGTCCCAGGTTCGATTTCGGTCAAGGTCATGTACTTTGGTTGTGGGTACATCCCCAGGTATGCAGGAGGCAGCTGATTGATGATTCTCTCTCATCGATGTTTCTAACTATCTCTCTCCCTTCCTCTCTGTAAAAATCAATAAAATACGTTTAATAAATAAATAAATAAATAAATGCCTGCTCCCTTCCCACTCACCACTGATTTCTTTTTCGAATTCAGTCCACCTGCACCCAGGTGACTTGAATAAATATATTTTTGACTGAAAAAACAAACAAACAAAAATTTGTTCACAAATACACACTAATTATATTTTTATGCCTGACTCATTCTAACTTTCTCCACCTTTTCTGATCAGTAATTTAAAATGTGAATAAAGTTTAAGTTTAAGCATGTAGGACTAAATGTTAGAATTCTCCCATGACAAATACAACTAATATTTCGCCATTCAACTTGCTTCAGGAGAGGTTCCAATTATATTTCAATGTTATTTGCATCTAATAAAATTTCTAAACAGGTTTTTGAGAAAGATTTTTCTGATAAGATTAATATTTTACTTTTTCTAAAATACCTAAGAGGTGGAGCTGGCTGGTAGGGTTACTGAGTCAGACACCCAAACATGTGAGAAGTCCCTTTCAGCTCTCATTTTCTTCTACTATAGTTGTGCTGGGAGAGTTAGTCACCTGTAGTCACATCTGAGAGGTTTTTGGCCAGGCATGTAAAGGCTTTCTCTTTTTTCCCCATCAACAGTTCAAAGTATCCCAGAGGTGCTCTGTTATTGAACTTCCCAGATTACTTGCCTACCAACCCTCACTCTTGCCTTGCTTGCATCATGGGGCTGCGTTGTAAGGCATTATGATTGGCCCAGGCTAGGTTATAAATTCACTCCTGAAGCCTGGGGCTTTGGGTATCCTATATAATAAAGAGCTAATGTACAAATTGTCCCCTCAACCAGGAGTTCAACCTGGCCAGCCTAGCCTGATCAGCCCAATCAGGGCTGGCCAACTGGACCGCACCCATGCACAATGCCATGTACCAGGCCTCTACTGTTACATAAGATAGATAGTGGCACCAAGTATATCCTCATACACATATACCAGCCAATAAAGAACTTACTGCATGTTTATAAGAATGGTATAAAATGGAAATCAACCTACCATTTACATATGTGGAGAATGGTAGACAAGAATACATGTAGCATTTAGGATAATATTAATAGCTCCAACTTGGCTTGAATAGAAGGTGGGAGTAATTGGACATGACTTTTAGAGTTTAAAATGGGACTGTGCCATGGAAGTTTTGTTTATGGGGCTAAGAGGTTTGGATAAGTTTCAGAAGGCCATTGACATTCTCTGAGAACAGGTACTACAATAAGAGGTGTTTGTTTGTTTGTTTTTGTTTTTAATATATAACTAGGTTCTTAGTGTGCATAGTAGGAAGTCAAGATTACAGATGAAAAGTTCTCTAGAAGGTCATTGCGATAGAGTCAATAAGAGGTTAGAAAGTTATTGCAGTGGATTCAGTAAGAGTTACTGAGGTTCATAACTGTGAGGGTGAAGACTGATAATGAGGGAAGTAAATGAGACGTTATCAAAGCACATTTAATGATTAGGTAACTGTTCATATGAGGAGGGAAGCAATAAAGGGGTAGAAATGGGTATGATGAAAATTACTCTTAAGATTTCAAGCCTGTTGATTAATAATGTGGTGCTTTTTATAAAATAGAAGACATGCAAAGAGGAATTGGTTTATAAGGAAAAAAATAGTGCAGCAAGTTTTTAGAATATGGTATTTGAAGTTTAGGAGATGTCCAGAAAACAGTAAAATCATGGAGTTTGGAACTTCAGGGAATGACCAAGTGCTAGACATGTTGGTGGAATCAGTTATAAACAAGAGACAGTTCTATGATTACATATATTATTATATATATATATATATAATGTGTGTGTGTGTGTGTGTGTGTGTGTGTGTGTGTGTGTAAGGATAGAATAGAGTGTGCTGTGGGAACAGATGTGACTGATATCAGAAGACTATAAACCTTATTATGCAAATAATGGTTGACCTATATAATTGGGGAAAACTTTGACTAGATGAGATAATTGTTTTCCAGAATCTTAAAGGCTATTGATTGGAAGTGAAAAAGGATTACGATCTGGCAGAGACTGCAAGAGATTGTATTTTAATAAGGAAACTACAATCCTATAATTCAGATACAATATCTAGTTATGAAGAATAATATTGTGTTCATTTATTTAAGATGCTATAACTCAATGTCTACCAAGGTTCCAACATTAGACTAGATAAACCTGCATTAGTTTCCCATGACTGCGGTCACAAATGACTAGTATTACCCATGATTGTTAACCCAACAGAGGCTTCTTTGCTTATAGTTCCAGAGGCCTGAAGTCTGAAGTCACTTTCGCCAGCTGAAATCATTTTGTCAGCAGGGCCACAGGGCCTCCAGAGGTCCTAGGGGAAGCTCTGTTACTTGTCTCTTCAGCTTTGGTGGCTGATAATATGCCTTGATTTGTAGCCGCATCCCTCCAACTGACTCTGTGGTCACATTGCTGCCTCTTCCTATCTGCACAACAAATATCCCTCCAGTTTCCTCTTCTGAGGATACCTGTGGTTGATTGGGGGCCCAACTAGGAAATCCAGAATAATTTCAAGATCTCAAAATCCTCAAATATCTGCAAGGATTTTATCATATAAAGTGACATTTACAGTTTCCAGGGATTAAGATCTGATATCTTTTCTGAGGCCACTACTGTAAGGCTCTTCCTCATACTTGACTTCACATAAAGCAACTCAAGGAAGAAGGTTCCATAGTTTTATTCCCTCTTAAACAGGATAAGAAAAGGAATCTTGCAGACACCTTTCACTTCAAGCACAGTTTTGATATTTGCAAAGGCTGAGCATTCATTCCAGTGGCCACACAACATGAGCTTAAACTCTGCTGTGTGCATGTATGTTCCCATTTGTGTACCTGCTGTAGTAATTGTGCACTGAGCTGCCTCCAGAATAGGCCCACTTTGGTAAATCTCCAAGTGGATAGAGGTGGCACTCAGGTTAAATAGTCTGACAGCTACAAAAATGGCATCGTGCTGCCCTTATTGCAAGTACTTGAAAACCTTTCCAGGCAGGCAGAAACTCAAGATATGAAGAGATCTGACAAATAGCAATTCCCTCAACTATGACTTTCTGTTTGCACTTGCTCCTGTTCCCAGAACCCAGAGCATTAGCCTGGTTGTGTGGGTTGTGTGGGTTGTGCGGTGTGTGTGTGTGTGTGTGTGTGTGTGTGTGTGTGCGTGTGTGTGTGTGTGTTTGCCTCCTCCTCACCATTTCTGCATCCCCTGTTGTCACCAAGCCTTTTTCCTCAGGTCTGAGACAGCTGTTTAGTATTTTATAACAGGCACCGATAATTTACAACCAGCATGGTTTTATGTTCACATAAATTTGTTATACACAGCACATCGTAAGTGCAACCCCAATTTGTATTTACAGAACGCCTTGTTTCCCCCTCCTGAGCCATCAGTCATGTTGTAGATACAAACTCTCATTAATCTTTGCCACACGCACCATGTAGGTATTTCCGATCACAGTTTATGGATGTGGAAAAAGTAAGAGTAGGCTTGTATTCACGCGTCTGAAGAACGGATACATTGTCTGTTTCATACCGCATGTGCCAATGAAAAGAGAGGTCATTAGAAATATGTGGCAAAAAAACACAACCACCGTCTGACAGTATCAACAATAAGCCATGGCAGAGTCAGCAGCGGGAACCTGGGAGTGAGCACACTTAATGCCAGGGTTTAAAAGGAGTGTGGCACCTGTCTGGTTTTGTTTGTTTGTTTGTTTGTTTTGCTTTTTGTGTGTTTTTTTTGGATTTTTTGTCTGCTTGTTTTTCTTTTTAAACACCAAAGTGGTGAATGTGCCATCGAGTCCTGGCTTCCATGAGCGAAATGTGCAGATCAGTTTTAAGTTTGAACTCTTGTGACGGGTCTGCCACCATGTTGCAAGTGCTAAGGCTCCTGAAAAGACAAGGGAACACCTAATACCATTTCTACTAAAAATATCTAGGTACAAGTATCACGTCATCAGTAAACCATATGACGTAATCAGATAATCCTGAGAGATAAAATTCTCCAGTGGATGAAAGAGATTATTTTTCCTCATTATTTATGCTAACTAAATATTTTTATTTTCCTTCAATAACAGAAAAAGGATAATATAATCACCTTCCTGAAAGAATATTTTTACTAACCAAAATGACTGTGAGGTTCTTCTTATAGATTTATAATTAACGATAAAAGTTTCATCTTTTCTCCTTTTTTTTTTTCCATTGGTTACACCCTATAAGCTCAGTTATACTTGGGTTTATCTTTTTCTTAGTTGAAATAAACAAATCACCAAAGAACTTCTTTGGGGCTAAAACAATTGCTAATGTGCTTATACATTTTTTAGTATGTAATACTGATTTCATTTAATTTAGTAAATGAATTGTTATGAGCCTAATCGTGGGATGGGGGTATATCAGGAAATACAAAGATTTTTTTTAAAAATCACACAACCCTTTGTTCCAGAGTGACTAATGTGGTTTGTATCTATGTGTGTTTGTTTTGTGGAGCAGGACATATGAGAGATAAGTTAAAATTAGTACAGAAATAATTATTCTTAGACAAAATAAGCTTAATGCTTTGTGATAAACTCAAGCACTGTGCTAAGGGTCATTAAGAGAGTCGCGGTAAACTGGTGGGTTGTGTGCAGCCGGCCGATCCGCGCTATTACTCCTATCTCAAATGTTGCTCATATTTCAAAGCAAAAATCACTCGCTCGATGGCTTGTATCTCAAAAATCTCGTATGTTAGGGCACTCGTATCTCGAGGTACCACTGCATATATAACATACAAAACATGTGTTAACTATTTATGTTATCAGTAAAACTTCTGGTAAACTGTAGGCTATGAGCAGTTAGCTGTGGGTGAGTCAAAAGTTGTGCGTGGGTTTTCAACTGAGTGTGGTGTGCCTCAAACCTCCACGTTGTTCAAGGATCGCCTGTGTCCTTCTGTACTGCCTTCCACTCAGATGTTACTCTTTCTGCCTGGTGTTTCTGTCTAATGTTCTATCCCCATGCCTATTAAAATGAAATTATTTCTCATGTCTCATTTATCTTTAAATACAAATTGGTTTTTCAGGTATTTGCAGTTTGCTGTAATTCCTTAGTTATTCATGGGAATGAAAATTGTAGCTTTCCCTTTGGGGATTTCTGGTTAAATACTGAAGATTGACAGAAAGGACAGAAAACATTTATTTATATCCTATGTCGCACTAAGCTTGTGGGCATCACACTGGAGTGGATCACATTCAGCCATAACGATGATTAGATAAACAGATGCTGCAGCCCCTCCAGCCACCCCAACCTCTATGTAAACATGTACACACAGACCTTTCGGCAAATGTAAAATCTCCAGAGATGGGACTGAACATCTGTCAAATTTTTTAAAAAATATATTTTATTGATTTTTCACAAAGAGGAAGGGAGAGGGATAGAAAGCTAGAAACATCGATGAGAGAGAGACATCGATCAGCGGCCTCCTGCACGCCCCCTACTGGGGATGTGCCCGCAACCAATGTACATGCCCCTACCCAGAATCGAACCTGGGACCCTTTCAGTCCACAGGCCGATGCTCTATCCACTGAGCCAAACCGGTTTCGGCCTGTCAATTTTTTTTAAACGACAATGATATACTCTGATTGTTGTGCATTATTTTGCTAGACCCTTTGCATGGTATTTCACTTAATCTCAAAATAACCGCCTGAGGAAAGTACTATGCCCATTTTACAGATAAGGGAATTGAAGTTTAGAGGAGCTAGGTCTGGCTCCAGGGCCATGAGATTATTTTCTTGGAAGCTAGAATTTGATTCCAGGCCAGAACCCTTTCAATATTATCGCCACAAAATATTGGTTCCACTAAAAACTGATCCTACAAGTCACATACCCCTCATTATTGGAGAGGATGTTTGGGGACCAGCATGGATCTATCAGTCAGGGCTCCGGAAGAAAGAGAAAGCACATTGAATGGGGTGATTTGAGAAAAGCTGAATATTGACATTATGCATTAATGTGGGCAATACCCTCATGCCAGTTTCAAGGATTTGTTAACACCTGTAGGCCTGAAGACATGAGTCTCATTTTAGTGGGATCTGGAAAGAAGGGTGGCAAAGGAAGCGGGAGAGAAGGGAAAAGGTAAGCAGTGAGAAGGAGGTAGAGAGAACTACGGATCAGGGCTGTGCCTCTTGGTCCAGGGAGGCAACCAGATTACAGAAATTCTGGGGTGAGACATAGTGTTGCCAGTCTTTGAAAGCTACAAGGCAAGGGGCCCTAAGGGCATAGCTTGTGCCCAGCCACCATGGGGGATGAGGCAGGGTTCAGAGTGCCTCAGGGTAAGTCAGCTGGGGATGTTAGAAGTGCACCTCCTTCATTCTGTCCCCTCAGGTTAACCTCCATCCTCTCTCACCCTAGAGTTATTGCACTTGCGTAATTCTCCCCAAGGAAATACACAGGATTAAACAAATTAAAACACAGGTTAAGACTGAAACTAGCCACCCCCTTGGAGGCATAAATAATGCTATTACACCTCTGGACCTGGAAACTGTTACTTTGAGGAATTAAGTAATGATACTTTCTGCTTTTATAATGTCATGAGAAGCCCTGGCTGCCTGGATCCCTCCCTTACAGCTGCTGGTGGCTGCCTGGATCCTGGGGCTACAGTCATAGCTTCATCCCGGAAGGATGTCTGGAAGGACGTCCAGTCTAATTAGCATATTACACTTTTATTATTATAGATGGCAGAGACTGAAAAACAGCTGCTGCTTTTGTTTTCTTTAATCAGTGATTACAAATGCTTCTGAAATGAAATACTAGTGCCCTTTTAAACTAAGCATTTACGAGTATCAACATCAACATTTGTTTTAGGTATATTGTAGAAAAAGCAGTTATGAAATAATAGTTAGGTCTTCCCTCAAATAGGCACATATTTAATGAGGTGTTTAAGGGTTTTTATTTTTATTTTTAGTTAATGGAGATATAATTTACATACAGAAAAGCTCACCCATTGTAACTATGTCATTTTGTCAGTTTTCACAAATGTGTACAACCCTGTAACTAACAGTGCAATCAGGATACAGGATATTTCCATCATTCCAAAAAAGTTCTAAAGCTTTTTAAGTCATTAATCCAGCTCAACTGAATGTTTGGTATCAACTTTTGTTTCTTCCGATTTTAAATGGGAAATTGATGTTAGCACCCAAACAGTAAGTTGCAGGTAGTAGGTGCTTTTGTAAAAAAGTATTTTTGCTGGTTTGCTTTCCCACCCTGCTCGGTCATGTAACTACTCATATTGGTTCTGAACTCACTGTACATGTAATAGGCTGAGGAAAGGTTCATAATTTGGGCTGCACACTGAAGTCACCTGAATCTGTTAAATGACCCAACAACCAGGTGGCATCTCATTAAAGCAGCATGTCTTAGATTGATACCAAGGCATTAATAATCTTACCTTTCCAAGGAATTCCACATGTGGTTCAGGTGAGTCCCTGCGAATTAGACCAATTCTTATCAACTCTGGCTGCACAGTAGAATCCCCTGGGCAACTGCTCAGAATCCTGATGCCTTCCCCCATTCTGATTTATATAACTTGTTCATAAAAGTACGTACACTAAAGACAACCAAATTGGGATAATTTAGTATTTCTGAATGGTTTGGCTCCAATTAATCAAGGTTTTATTATGGTTCTGGGTATGTGGTGGTGTTCGATAAATATTAAATAGATGTCCTGATCTCACAGCAGAGGTGAGGGCGGGGGGGTGGGAGGGGATAAAATATGCTCTCTATTGGAAATAAACTGTGTGTTTGAAATAATTATCTTAGCGCACTATCACTTTCTGAAAACTGTCCTCCTAGGTAATTTACCTCAAATGGTAAGCCTTGCATTTTAAGAAAACACTATATTTCAACTATACTTTTTTTCCCACCATACTAGTAGGCACATATATATCTACAGCACTTGCATAATTCTCCCCAAGGAAATATACAGGAAGCAAGATTAAAAGACTAAGGATGAGAGTTAAACCAGCCCCCGTCTCGGGGGCATGAGTGATGCTGTTGTGCCTTGGGCCGGGAGAACGCTGCTGCTTTGTCAAAGTGAGCAGCGGTGCTCCCTGCTTTTGTAATGGCAGCGTGAACACCGGATGTCGGTATCGAGAACAGAAATGAACTAAGTCCCTAATGACACGGTTACAGAATATTTATATGTGATATCTTTTTCTGGTTTCAGGAAATTGTACCTAGCAAAAATCTCTTAAACATAAAGCTATAGATGACCCCTTATGACAGAAAAATGTTCCTTAAGCAAACCTCCCAAACTTTGTGTTATAAATAATTAATCAGCATGGTGTGTATTTTAAGGTAGACTAACAGCCCCACTGAGTCTTGTATTTAATCCCTCAACAAACAGCATTTTTCTTAATACTGTACATATTCTTGGTTTAAAACAAACAAACAGAAAACTTGTTTAATTTGACTTTTTCAACTTCTCATTCAATGTTTCTACTCTTTTTTTTGTCCTTTTTTAGGACCATCTCAGAAAATGGTGTCACCCAAACAAGAACACGAAGATAGGAAACATGACAAAGTCACAGATAAAGGAAGTGAAAGCGGGACTTCCTGTAATGAGCTCTCCACCTCCAGCTGTGACAGCCACTCAGAGGCGAGCACCCCCCAGGACAACCCAGCCAGCACCCAGCAGGCCACAGCTCACCAGCCGAACACCTTAACCTTGGATCGCCCTTCCAAAAAAGCACCTGTGCAGTGGATGCCCCCGCCTGACAAACGCAGAAACAGTGAACTCTTTCAGACACTCATCAGCAAGTCCCGGGAAACCAACCTTTCCAAAAAGAAAGTCTGTGAGAAGCTCAGCGTAGAAGAAGAGATGAAAAAGTGTATTCAGGATTTTAAAAAAATCCACATCCCAGATTATTTCCCGGAGCGGAAACGCCAGTGGCAATCCGAACTGTTACAGAAGTATGGGTTATAGTGATGATCGCATTCCTACAGTATTGCAATGACCTTCAATGTTTACTCCAGTGTCACTACCTGACTGTGTCTTAACAATGGTCAGCGTGATCCTTGCTGCTCTTCCGTTTTGTGAGCTGTTAATGTGGGACAGTACTAGTACTTCCTTTCGTTCCTTTTTGTTGTTGTTACTTTTAGAAATATTTACAGAAAGAAAAGAAGAACACCAATAAATGTTGAACAGAAGTGGTATGTCTGATACAAACCATTTTTCAAGAATGAAAGTACACTGTGCATGATCAAGAAGCTTAGGATCTTGACGTTTGAACTGTGGTCAACCGGATATGTCTGTCGTTTTGTAACTCACTAAAAAGAAATCCTATCACTTCAACTAAAGGGACAATATGGATGAAGCCACATCAAGTAAAATGTTAGATGATGGTTTGGGGACCCAAATCCAAAACTGTCTAACTGTTATTACAATAAAACAAGTATTATTTTTGCATGAGCACAATGTTACAAGTAAATCACAAGATATAGGGAAGATCTGTATGTTGTTTGGAAAGAAAAAAAATGTTATAAAAAAGTAAAGCAAAAAAAAAATTGTTTCGGGCAAAGCCTATAAATGTAAGCTATCTAGGAAAGTGGATTTTGTTTGTTCTAGATCCGTGATTTTTTTGGTGTGTATGTGTATGGTGTTCTGTATGTTTCGATGGTGTAAATACGCCTTATACTACTGTGTTATGGCACTGACATTCATATATTAATGCTAGTCATGATTATTTCTGTGAAATGAGTTCTTACATCAGGCTGTGAAAATTGGTATAATGATGCTCTGAAAGATCCTACTATCATATTAATCAAAATCATTGAGGGAGATGGTAAAAAGCTTTATGTATTTATTAAAAAAGGAAAATATATTAGAATTCCTTGATTTCTATGGACTCTTCTTTCAGAATATTCACTTTTTACATGGTCTTCAATTTTTCTTTAAAATCACAAGTTAGAGAAGGACATGTGCAAACTTAATGCTGACAAGCTAGAGTTTTAGCAGAATTAAAAATGGAGCTAGATTCTGGTCCTGAGAGCCTTGGTATTGATTAATAAACTCAGCCCCGAGAGAAAACAACTTCATCTGAGAATGCACTAAAACTTTTATTTTAGCTGACAATCAGATTGAAAGCCTCTCCAAAAACAATGGGGAAGTTACTTCTTACAAATTAAGAGTCAAAGAGGTCAACAGCAAGCTCCAAGGTTAGCTTGAACGATAAGACATTTCTTCCTGGCTGCACACTTGGAAATAAATTTTCTTATCAAAACCACACAATTCTTGCCATACCATCCCCCACCGTAAGAAAAGCATAATGTCATGAAATTTCATTTAAAAATGGCTGAAAGAGGATAAAAATAACTTCAGGAATTATAGAGCTCAACCTTCTCCGTAGTTAGTTGGAACAGAAGTTGAGAAGCACTGTGGACAATAGAGGGAGATAAGCGTTATTAACTCCAGACTTAAAGATCTGCATTCATTTTTGGAGCTAGAGAAGCTGGTTACCCATAAACACTAACAAAGTGGCTTTCTTGGGCAGAAAATCACTTTAAAAACTTAGTGACTTAAAAGCAACCACCATTTCTGAGTTTGCCATTCTGAGGATGGGCAATTTTGGCTGATACCTACCAGCTGGACTGCTCTTCCACTGGTCTTACCTGCGTTTATTCATCTGGATCAGCGGTTCTCAACCTTTCTAATGCTGTGACCCTTTATGTAAATATCTGTGTTTTCCGATGGTCTTAGGTGACGCTGCTAGCAGTTTTCAACCTGTGGGTCACGACTCACAGGTTGAGAACCGCTGCTGTAGAGACTACGGCCATTGGAAAACACAGATATTTATATTATGATTCATTAACAGTAGCAAAATTACAGTTCTGAAGTAGCAGCAAAAATAATTTTATGGTTGGGGGTCACCACAACATGAGGGACTGAATTAAAGGGTCACATCATTAGAAAGGTTGAGAACCACTGACCCAGATGATCTGCTGCTAAGTTGTCAGAGGCCAACTAACGTATTATGGCCTCACTCATTGACAGGCCTGATCTGGGTGCCTCAGTTCTCTGCTTATCCCTTCCTCTCCGGTCGTCTAGCTAGATTTGTTCTCATGGTGGCAGTGATCCAAAAGTGTGAGACCAGAAGTTACAGGACCTTTGGAAACCTGGCTTCCAACTCATACAACTCACTTCTGCATTCTGTTAGTAAAAGCAAGTTATCTCAAATTTAAGGATTATGGAGGTATAATCTTTGTCTTCAGGGAGCAATAACTTGTGGCCATTTGTAATCTGGAGATTCAATCTGTCTTTCCAGATTCACACCTAGAAGCAAATTCTGTACACCACTTATTAGTGACTTATCAAGACTCCACCCACACCTTTAAATGATGACACACACACACACACTTCTTCATTCACATTTGAATATTAATCCATATTTCAATTCAAATAACACACATTCGCCAAAGTTTTCATTAATTCCTCAGGGCAGAATTATTAATCATTCCACTCTCGGATCTCAGAGCACTTCAAAAACATTCTGCCTTGCTATATAAATCATTTGTTTTATGATATAAAAGAATAAGAATATACATTTGTAATTTTCATTAGTTGAGATTTTTTTATATAAATTAAGATCATATTCGTCTTTGAATTAGCAAAAACAATAAGTAGACAGTTTCTGATGCACAGTGGGTATTAATGATTCTGATAAATGAATAAACAATGTATATTCATTTGACAACTGAAAAAAACATTCTTTCCAATGTAAGAATCTCCTCAGCAGTCCTCGAGAGAGGCTCTCCCTGTCTCACTAAGCTTGCTAGATGCTATTTTACAATGTTTGCAGGCCAAGTTTCATTCATTGGTCATATGTTGCTAATCCTTCACAGAGATATGACTCAAATTAGTATTTTTCAAAATATTTCATAGTCCCAATTTGTATGAATGTAGTTTAGCCTCTCCTGCTAGATATGCAGTGATTTGGCTTTAAAATTACCATCTTTACACAATATTTATCTTTTGTTTGTATGCAGTAAACACCTAATATCATATTAGTGTTGTTTTTTTTTAGATTAGTTAAAAAAATAATTATGATCATTTCAAAAGGAAGCAATTTGGAAGACTTGTCTATAAAACCCTTAAACATCACATCTATTTTCAAATTTATTCTTCTTCATTCTATATTCCTAAAAACATTCTCTTTGAAGTAGAACATACAGAAGTTAAAAGAATCCCAAAATTGCAGGATTGAAAGACTCTTACGTCATGTACATTTTCTATACAAATGAGTTAGAAGTAATCCATGCCTATTTCTAGAGTGCCTACTATGGGCAAGGCCTTTTGCCAGAGGAATTAAAGATACAGCCATAAATAAGCAATAATAAAAATGCCTACAAGCTTATAGATTTAATTTCAACCACATGCCACACGGCATGCGCACAATGACTATGATAAAGTGCAGGCAGTGCGATAGGCTATAATAGCAACACAAATATTGCTACAGAGATTTAGAGAAAAGAGACAACTTTATAGTAGAAGTAAAATTGGAGCTAAAACATGAAAAAAGAGGTTTTGGACTTGTACACATAAGAATGTTGAAAAGGAAAGAGACAAGCATATAAGTTTAAATATGGAAGAAGCATATAGTAGATGAAAATATTCCAGAAAATTTTTCACAAAAATATTAATGAATATATTTAATATAAATTTTAATGAATACTCATTCTTATGCTGAAGAATATATTGGTGGAGAATAGTTTAATAATCATCATATTTAAATTTATATGCTCCTTTTGTGTTTTTTAAAAAATATATTTTTATTAAATTCAGAAAGGAAGGGAGAGGGAGAAGAAGACAGAAACATCAATGATGAGAGAGAATCATTGATAGACTGCCTCCTGCCCACCCCCTGCTGGGGATTGATCCTGCAACTTGGGCATGTGTCCTTGATTGGTATTGAACTCAGGACCCTTCAGTCTGCAGGCCAGTGCTCTATTCACTGAGGCAAACCAGCGAGGGCCATATGCTCTTGAGGAAATTTTTCTTAAACCCACCCAGTCTCTTTTTCTCCCTGGCTCTCAGAATCCAACTGAAGCAGCAGAGCAGTAAGGAAGAAGCTAATTAGTTCGCTAGAGGCACATAGTAAAAGGACTGTCTCTAGTGCAAATACAAGTTCACACCTTCCTCATTTTCCACTTCTGTGACAATAATCAGAACCATACTGATCTGCCTCCTTCCTTCCTCACTCTGTTAAAAATGTGATCTCACAACCAATTCTTTTATATTCCCCTGCTGAAAACCCTTCATCTCATTTTCTACAAGGAAAAAACTTACAGTATACCTTATATAATTAACAAAGCTCTCTGTTTTCTACCTCCTCTCTTGCTCCAGTTTTAGCATCATGTACCAACATGTGCACACGCACATGCACACACACATTCTTTTTTTCTAGCTATTGCTACCTTTAACTCCCAATGAGAATTTACCACTTTTTTCTTTATGCACAGGCGTATAGTTAGGAGAGGGACACATATCATTAGCTTGTGTGAACGTGCCTCCCTCTGCTACTTCCAAGCAAAAGTGAAGCTTTGCCAGCTCAGTCCTCACCTATTTGGTGACACAGAATGAAAAGACTGAGAATACAAGAAACACAATACATATGTCATGACTACCGCAGCTTTCTTATTTTCTCTTAGCTTTCTCTTGGCAAAATCAGTAATAAAAATAAAATATGACCATTTTGTAAACCCTAGTGAAATAATGGATCTAAGAAATATGTCCATTATTGGCTGCTGAAATCATTACATGAAAGAATATGGGACTCTTTATAATGGGTGGATCAGGCTGATAGTATTCAATCCCCCTGTTGAATCTTTCACCACATGTAGAGAAACATCAGGCATCAGTGCTCTTTGGTGAAGCAAGAGGCACTCAGAAGCTCACAGCACTATATCTAACTACCAGTTTTCTGGAAAAAACAGGGAATAAAGAATGCTTTAAATGACGACAGAATTCAGTCAGTAATTTCTAAAAGGATGGAGTTCATATAACAAATTATGTGATTTCCTTTTTTCCGTTTTATTAAATTTGTTGGGGTGACATCCTATATAATAAAACCCTTATATGGAAATTGACCCAATGGCACAATAACCAGTCGCTATGACAAGCACTGACCACTGGGGGGCAGATGCTCAATGCAGGAGGTGCCCTCTGTGGTCAATGCTCCCACAAGAGGAGTACTGCTCAGCCGGAAGCTGGATTCATGGCTGGCAAGTGCAGTGAGGGTGGTGGGAACCTTTCCAGCCTCCATGGCAGTGCTAAGGACCCCTCAGTGGTTCCAGACTTCAAGAGGGTGCACATCGGGCTGAGGGATCCCCCCCACCCCTCAGTGCATGAATGTCGTGCACAGAGCCTCTAGTTGGTTAATAAAACTATTTAGGTTTTCAGTGTACATTTCTACGATACATGATCTTCATATTACATTGTGTACCCACCACCCAAAGTCAAATTATCTATCACCATATATTTGTCCTCCTTTACCTTTTACTTTCCCCTACCCCTTCCCTCTGGTAACCAATATACTGTTGTCTGCATCTATGAGCTGTAGTATGTTTGTGTTTCTTGTTTGTCCATTTGCTGCTTTCGGTTTTATAACCTACATAGGATTGACATCATACGGTTCTCAGCTTTATCTGACTGTCTTATTTCACTTAGCATAATATTCTCAAGGTCCATCATGTTGTCACAAAATGCAGCGTTTCATCTTTTCTTAAGGCTGAGTAGTATCCCATTGTACATATGTGCCACATCTTCTTTATCCAATCATCTATTGCAGAATACTTCAGTAGTTCCCATGTCAAGGCCACCGTGAATAATGCTGCAATAAACATGGGGCGGGGGTGGGAGGGGTTCATGTATCTTTGCTAATAAATGTTTTCAAAATATTTGGGTGGATATCCAGAAGAGTGGCTGCAGGGTCATATGGTAACTCTATTTCTAATTTTTTGAGGAACCACTATACTCTTTTCCATAGAGGCTGTACAAATTTACTTTCCTACCGGCTGTGAACGAAGGCTCGTTTTTCTCAAAAACCTCTCCAACACTTGTAATTACTTGCCTTGTTGATAATAGCCATTCTAAAAGTTGTGAGATGGCTATTTATAGTTTGTTTTTTTCTTTGGTTAAACCTCACCTGAAGGATATTTTCCCATTGACTTTTAGAGAGATTGAAAGAGGGGATGGGAGGGAGAGAAAAAGAGAAAGAAAGGCATATTGACGTTAGAGAGACTGGCTGTCTCCTGCAAGACCGTACTGGGGCTGGTTGAATCTTCAACCCAGGTATGTGCCCTTGTCTGGGAATCAAAACTGTGACCCTTCCATATACAGGTCATTGGTAACCACTTGGATACACTGGTCGGGGTTAATTATAGTTTTGATTTGTATTTGCCTAACAGTAAGTTGAGCATCTTTTTATATATCTGTCGGCCATTCACACATCTTTGTGGAAGAAGTGTCTGTTTAGGCCTTCCGCCCATTTTTTAATTGGATTGTTTGTTTGTTTGATGCTGAGTTGTAAGAGTTCTGTATCTATTTTAAATCTTAATTCTTTGTCAGAGACGTTGTTAGCAAATATCATCTTTCATTCAGTTGGTTGTCTTTGTTTTGTTGTTGGTTTCTTTTTTCTGTGCAGAAACTTTTTAGTTTAATATAGTACCATTCATTTACTTTTGCTTTTACTTATCTTTCTTTTGTGGTCAAATTCATAAAATCTCTCTAAGATCAAGGTCCATAAGTTTATTACCTATGTTCTTTTTTCTATGTAATTTATTGTCTGAGGTCTTATATTTAGTTTAATATTTTTTATCTGTTTTGAGTTATTTTTTGTGAATGGGGATAAACAGCAGTCCATTTTTATTTTATTTGTGTGTGTGTGTGTGTGTGTGTGTTTTGTTGTTGTTTTGTTTTTTTTGCATTTGGCTTCTCAATTTTTCCAGCCCCGTTTATTGAAGAGGCTTTCTTTTCTTCATTGTAGGTTTTTCGTTCCGTTGTTGAAAATTATTTGCCCACATATATGTGGGTTTACTACTGGGCTCTCAATTCTGTTCCATTGTCTCTGTATGTATCTTTCTGCCAGTAACTTGCTGTTTTGATTATTGTAGCTTTGTAGTATAATTTGAAGTCAGGGAGTGTGACACCTCCAGCTTTGTTCTTTTTTCCTCAGGATTGCTTTAGCAATTTGGTTCTGTTTGTGGTTCCAAACTACCTTAAGACTCCTGGATTGTAACCTTCCACTAATTATTCATCACCATTCTATTTCAGAAAACCAAAGCATATCTATTTTTCACCATTATAGCTGCCAGCTGTTTCTTAGTAAAGTTATTTTGCTATACAAACTTTCAAGAAAATGTACTATTTTATAGTAGTTTCAAAAGCATCGCTAAACTTCATAGAGCTCTGAAATGTACCGACAGTGTCTCAGAAAGTAAATTCTGACACAAATCAATGTTGACATTTTAGATGTCTTTCATGTAAATATTTGCTCTAATATTCAAACTTGTCTTTATCAACGTAATACAACGAAATATCTGAGTGATAATAGACTTTGAGATTCTGCTGAATAATATTTGGGGTGTTGACATTATTGCAAAGGTAATATTTCTCCTGAACTTCTGTTTAATATCATAATATCTCATTATCTGATTATTTTGAATGCATATAAAAATTGACATCAAAGTGAATGTCTTTTCTATTGCTCTTTAGTAAACACTTTATCAGTGGTGTTTTTTATTAAAATATAATCCAGTACCACAACATTCACCACTTGACATTATATAATTCAAAAATATTTAGTACATTCACCAAGTGGCACAACCATGACCACTATTTAATTAACAAAATATGTATTTTTCATCCTATCAACGAAGCCCATATTCATTAGCAAGTCATTTCCTTATGGCCTTTCTCCCCACCAGCTCCATGGCGATTATTAATCTACTTTCTTTCTTTATGCATTTGCCTCTTCTGGACATTTCACATATATGAAATTATTACCAGCAAGACGAGAAGACCTTGGTTCTTGTCTTCTTGAAAGAAAGATTTCAGTCGAAAGACAAAATACAGCAAAACAAGCAACTATTCATTGGCCACAGCAAAAGAGAAACAAGGAAGGGATTAGCATAGGATAAGCAACAGGAGAGCCTATGCTGGGCTGCTGTAGCCCACTGCGAAGTCAGAAAAAAGGAGGCCTTTGGGACAGGTTCGGCGGGGGGGAGGGGGGGGGAGGGTTAGCTTAGAGTCTAGCTGTCCTTGCCCATTGCTCCCCTGGTGGCAAGTCTTGCAAATGCTTAGAGCAGCGGTTCTCAACCTGTGGGTCAAGACCCCTTTGGGGGTCAGACGACCCTTTCACAGGGGTCCCCTAAGACCATTGGAAAATGAAGATATTTACATCATGATGCATAACAGTAGCAAAATTTCATGGTTGGGGGTCACCACCACATGAGGAACTGTATGCAAGGGTCACGGTCTTAGGAAGGTTGAGAACCACTGGCTTAGAGGGATGAAGGTGGGAAAGGGCATGCACTCCTGAGGGAGAATGTGCATTGGGTCCTTTGGGTGAAGGGTATTTATCTCTCTCTTCCTGGCAGGAATCTGAGGGATGGTCTCCAGGGGTGCATCCCCATAGAAGGTTCATCAGCTTTCCAGATGCATTTTCTCAGAGTCATGGTTTCTGCTGATTGGTGGGCGCCAAGGGATCATTAGTCAATGCAGCTGGTCCTGAGGCCAGCTTTGGAGTTGCTTGTCAGGAGCTGAAATACAACTGAGAGCTAGATGCTATCTCTAAGGAGGAAAGGTCAGGGGTTCTTAACCCCAGAACTAGCAATATGCTAGGGAAGGAAAGGTCAATCTGGGGACAAGGAAAACAAGGGTTTTCCCAGTATTGTCCTTTACTAAGCTCCAGGAGCTTTCTGCCCTGGTGACCTTCTGTACCTGCTTTAAGTTGTTCTTTGTTCAGCTATCGTCTGTTTTCCTATTCCCCTTGTCCTGGCTTACGCTCCTGTCTCAAATCAATCACATGCAGTAAGTATGTGGTGTTTTGTATGGAGAGTTTTTACGCTTAGCATAATGTTTTCAAAGTTTGTGAATGTTGTATCACGAATGAGTACTTCATTTCTTTTGAAGCTGAATAATACTGTATTGTACAGATATAGCACATTTTGTTTATCCATTCGTCAATTGATAGGCATTTGGATTGTTTCCGTTTTAGCTATTACAGGTAATGCTGCTATGAACATTTGCTTGTGAGTTTTTGGGTAAACGTATATTTTACATTTTCTTGAGGATATACCTAGTGGAATTACTGAGCCCTGATGTAACTGTGTTTAACCTTTTGAGGGACTGCCATATTCTTTTTTCAAAACAATTGCAACATCATATCCTGCTGCCAACAATCTATGAGGACTCCTGTCTCCATGTCTTCAACAGATCTATTGTCTGTCTTTTTTTATTATAGCTGAGAAGGCTAACCCCTATTTTGTAAAACTACTGTTTGGAATTCTCTGCTATTTTTTAGATGGCCTCTTATTCTAAAAAATTAACTTTGCTTTCTAGCCTGCTTGCATAATAAGGAAGATAAACTTAGCTGTTTGACCTTCTTCCAGAGACTAGATACCCCCATATGCTCAATGCCACGCCAGGTGTATTTAATTGGATAGAACTGTGTTTTCAAGACCACCAGCGAGATAACCACTAAGCACACATAGGGCTGGCTAATTTAATAAAAAGGGAAATTATGCATGTAGCTCTGCTTAGAATTTGAATTCATTTTTCTCTGAGCCCACCAGCGAATAAAGTGTGACACCAAACTCTCAGAGCATTGCTTGATTTATTCTGGTTTCCTGTAATATAGCCACCTAGTAATTGTGAAATGTTAATTTGTTGCGGCTTTGATTTGTATTTTTCTAATGATTAGTTATGTTGAACACTTGTTTATAAGTGTATTAGCCATTTCTATATCTTCTTGGGAGAGATGTTTATTCAAATCCTTTGCTCATTTTAAATTGGATATTTTTTTGTGTTAAATTGTAAATGTGGGGTTATTTTATGTGTGTTTTAAAAAATATATATTTTTGTTGAATTCAGTGAGCTAGGGAGACTAGAAACATCAATGATGAGAGTATCATTGATTAGCTACCTCCTACATGCCTCCCACTAGAGACTGAGCCTGTAACCCAGCATGTACCCTTGGCTGGAATCAAAACCAGGACCCTTCAGTCCTCAGGCCAGCTCTCTATCCACTGAGCCAAACCACCTAGGGCAAGAGTATTGATATATTCTGGATATTAAAGCTTATCAGATAAAGGATTAAAAGTATTTTTATTAAACTTTTGGGCCAATAAATTTCCTAGTCCTTAACCAAGAGGCTAGGAAACTTAGTCCATAAACCAAGAGGCTTAATGTACACGTAAGGGCTACCCTTCAACACTCAGACAGATTACTTACTCCATTTTGACCTTTGCCTGCTGCTTGGGCAGAGCTTGAAGGTCAACCAGCAGGGAGTACTTAGGACATTGTCCGGTCTACCCTGGCATGTGTTCAGCCCTGGGATTGCACACAGTCCTACAGAAGCATGCGATCTTGTAGTTCCCCAGAAACATGTTGTTTGTCCAAGTCCCCCGTAGACATCTTGTTCCCCCGCATATCCTTTTAATTGCTTCGGTCAATTTGTTCTTTGCTGTGATAATAAACAATTGCCACTGATTATTTTCTACAACACCCTCAGGAAAAGGATGTTCACACTGTGAGACATTTGAGTCAGGTCAAACAAAAACAAGGCTTGGCAGTAACATTTTCTAGAAAACTTGGGGAATTGTCCGGGCATGTTTTATTCCCTCCAAAAGGTGGTAGGCTGCTGATCTTGACTCTACGGGCTTTTGGTTTTCAAGGCCACATGAGACTATGAGAAAGGGGACTGGACTGGGGCGTGTTAAAATGCCACACAACTCACTTTAAAAAAACAAACAAACTGAGATTCAGTAAAGTCTTGAATAAAGACTCTCCAAATTGATGCAAGCTTTTGGTTAATTTCCAGAGTTTTTAAAAAGTTGACTTGGACCATATATATATATATATATATAATGTTCTCATGGCTTTTTTGAGGACAGGATCTTTTGGAGTTCTTATCCATTCCTACTCTAGCAGTGTTTTTGAAATTGATATAAATTTAATGTTTGTCTTTTTTTAAAGGACATTTTTTTAACAAATAGGAAATCATATTTTCAATGTAGAGAAAATATCTGCTCATTCCATGGCATCATGTGGACTCTTACAGGGAAAGCTATTCCCTCAATGGTCTTCTCAGAAGCCCCAATGCAAATTCAACATAATTTGAGTCCTCAGGGCCCGAGACCACAAGAACAACCATTTTTGTCTTTAGTGATATTCTTGCTTCTTGATTTCATCACTCTGAGATTCCATTGCAATCCTCTGATGAATTATGCCCCATGCAAAATAAGACTGCAGTGAAATAACATATATCAAAAAATATGCAATATGTGGAAAGTTGTTTTTCACATGAATGAAAATACTGGCAGTTCTGATAGTATGATAATAAAAACACTGACTGTGGTGTCTAGATTTCCACCCATGGACAAAGAATAATAGTGATCAGCAAAACAATTTATATTTCATAACTTTTGTATTTTCATAACTGCCTCTATTGTTCTAGAGTTTCCTGCATTCGGAACAGCATACTAATCCCTTCCCTCAGTATCTAGAAATCATGTGCCCACATGAGAAAGGCCAAGCTCAAGGCTGTCACACCATGTAATAAATCCGATCCCTTCAAAAGGAGCTCCTACCTTAGTCTTGATTAGATCAGGTTGCAGTAAAAAGTTTGCTGTTTGGAATAGCCACCTCTCTCAAAACTACTTGTAACTGGAAGAATGATTTAGCTTGGAAAGTTCTATTAAGGAAACAAAATCACCATTTAACAGTGAAGTGCTGGTCTAAGGCTTTGGTTTATGGGAGAGATGCTGCTTTACCTTGAATAGGTCATGTATGGGTCTATGTAGCTCAGACTGGCTTGTAACAAGATAGCATAATATCTTTTTTTAAACTTTTCTATTTTTAAACTAGAGGCCCGGTGCACAAAATTCATGGGTGTGTGTGTGTGTGTGTGTGTGTGTGTGTGTGTCCCTCAGCCCACCCTCACCCTCTCCAATCTAGAACCCCTCAAAGAAACAGGCCTAAATGGGAAATCGGACATCCCTCTCAGAATCCAGGACTGCTGGCTCCCAACTGCTTGCCTTCCTGCCTTCCTGATTGCCCCTAACTGCTTCTGTCTGCCAGCCTGATCACCCCCTAACCATGCCCCTGCCAGCGTGGTTGCCTCCAACTGCCCTTCCCTGCTGGCTTGGTCACCCCTAACTGCCTTCCCCTCCTGGCCTGATTTCCCACAACTGCCCTCCCCTGCTGGCCATCTTGTGGTGGCCATCTTGTGCCCACATGGGGGCAGCCATCTTTGACTACATGGGGGCAACCATCTAGTGTGTTGGAGTGACAGTTAATTTGCATATTATTCTTTTATTAGATAGGATGGTCTTTTTCAATTTTAAGCCCAATAAAAATGGTTTTGATGTCACAATAATAAACACTAATTCCAATTAAATCATTAGTAGCATGTTTGACTGGCTGCCTTCTCACTTCCCCCTCATTATTTTAACAACCTCAGATTTTTTCTGTTTGAAGTAAAGACAATGCCAAGGCAGAGATAAAGCAATAATTCCATAACCACATAGAAATGCTCATAAATAGTTGTAGTAATATTTGGGCATAAAATTCTGGATCTATCTATACACAAAACACATGAAATTACAATCTCGAACTAATATCTTCTTAATAGCAAGAAAACTATCACTGAAAATGCACTGTCTTTCTACCTGAGGGCATGAAGAAAATGAAGTGTGCCATAAATACATTATTTTACATTATGCAACATTTCTGTTAACAGTCATCGCTGCAGTCCTACATAAAGAATATTATCTATAGGAAACGTGTAGGTCATTTTTCCAAGAATTGAAAAAAAATATGAAGTCCATAAGGCATCATTAAATATTTTAATGCTCAAAATGTTTAACTGAAAACCTTAATCTGTCTTATTTTTTTCAAAGTAGAGCTTAGATTCTTCAATCTGATGGTGGACATCATCTAGAATGAGAGGCAGACAGGATTTATTTTCAAATTAGGAAGAAATTTCCATCTCACATCTGCTGTTGTCAATGTCTAGATACTAAAACAGGTGTATCTATAGCACAATTAAGGACATGGATGAAATATTGATTCCAAGTAATCAAAGTTTCCTACATGTTGGTGTGACTTTTCACCACATCCATCTCTGTCTGTTCCTTATTTACAAAATGTCATATCTTATATGCTAAATAGTCATTTCACAAATTGTCATTAATGCAGAAACACCCCATGGGTTGACATAATGCACCTGTCATATTGATTTTGAAGTATTTTTATTTTATTTTTAATTAAGCAATTAATTAAAAAGCCAACTGGAACCCTAGGTAGAAAACCATTAGTCTTTTATTCATATCTCTTTGCACCTACCATTTTATTTGCACATCTATTCATGCAGTCATTATTAATTTGTTTGTTTAGTTTTGGTTTTTATTTTTTTCTTTCTATATATACCAGAGGCCTGGTGCACGAAATTCATGCATGGGAAGATCCCCTCAGCCCATCCTGCACCTTTTCTAATCAGGGGCCTTTCAGCTGACATCCCTCTCACAATCTGGGACTGCTGTCTCCTAACGGCTCACTTGCCTGTCTGCCTGATCACTCCTAACTGCCCCCACCCCCCCCCCCCACCGCCAGCCTAATCACCCCTAACCACCTCTACCTGCAGGCCTGATCACTCCTAACTTCGCCCCTCTGCAAGCTTGGTTGCCCCCAACTGATCCCACCCCTGCCAGTCTGGTCACCCCCAACTGCCCCTCTCTGCTGAGCTGGTCGCCCCTCACAGTTCTCCTCCCCCCCATCCCCTGCTGGCTTTGTTGCTGCCAACTGGCCCCCTGCCAGCCTGATTGCCCCTATCTCTGCCTGTTGGCCTGATCAACCCCAATTCCCCCCCTTGCTGGCCTTGTCGTTCCACACATCCTGCTGTTCAGTCATTTGGTCATTCTTCACTAACCCTTCTGCCAACTTGGTCACCCCATGCAGCCTGCTGTTCAGTCTTTACTGTAAGGGCATCCTGACCAATTTGCATATTACCCTTTTATTAGTATAGATTACTAGAGGACTAATGCACAAAATTCGTGTACCCTAGCAGCTGCTGGCTTCTGGCTGGGGCCTCCCTTTCCCTGGCTGCCTGCTGCCACTGCTACCAGCTGGGGCCTTCCTTGGCACCCACCTTGGCCTGTCACTTCCTGCTTAGCTGCAGTCCTTACTCTTGTTGGGGCCCAGTGGGGCTGACAGCACCTCCCCTGTCACCCACTGCTAGCACCATGTCGCCAACACCTGACATGGTCCACACCGCCCCCTGGTGGTCAGCACATGTTTAACTCCCAGTTGATAGAATTCTTGCCTGTAGAAACAATTTGCATAGTAGCTCTGTATTATATACGAGTTTCTTAGGATATCCTGGCACATTTGGTACAAATACCTCTGGTGGGTCCAACCCTTTTTTTAAGCCTTTTATAACCATTATAAAAAGTTTTTTAGTGGAAATTTAAAACTGTAAGTTTTAAAGAACAGCAGATGCAAATGGAATTCCAGTTCAGTTATTCACTTTCTCTTGCAAGTCCCTTAGCTTTTTGGAATTAGTTCTTCTTTGTCTCTATAGTGGATAACCACACTATCTAGCAGATAATACCTGTACAAGGTACTTTATAAACTACAAATAGAGATAACACTGTTATTAGCAGAAGGTAAACAGTAGGTTAGCATGAATAATTATGCATCTGGAGCAGGTAGAGATGGGAAATCAGCTATTCTGAAAGAGACATTTGGGAAGGGGAAGTTTAATAGTTTATTACACATTCTAAGTCAGCCTATTGAATGTTATATGTATTTTCACATCAAACATATGCAGAAATTCCATTACCCTGTATAAACTGATTTAAAAGCTAGGTTTGTAATATAATTATGGGGTCACTTTCTATTGCATATTATGTGAACAATACTTTACTTTCCTTTCTTTGAGGACCACCCGGAAGCTCCTGTATTTATAACATTCACATCATAATAAAAGAGTAATATGCAAATTAACCATACCCTTGATATACTCACCAGCCATGCCCACCAGCCAATTAGAGTGAATTAACCCAACCAAGATGGCTATGGCCATAGAGAGAGCAGGAAGGAGGCTTGGGTTGCCCCTGGTGATGAAAGAAGCCAAGCTTTCCACACACCCTGGCCGGCACTTAAGGCAACGAAGTTTCAATAGCTATACAAGCAGAAGGCTTGGTTCCGCTCCAGGCTACAAAGTTTCAATTGTAGAAAGTAAGTAAATTCCAGATACCAGGGCCCCCTCTTGGTCGCTTGGGGATGTGGCAGGCCTGCAAACGACCATAGGCCCCTTACCCAGGCCACCCCATACCCCAAGAGAACACCCACCCTGATCCAGGACACCCTTCAGGGCAAACCAGCTGGCCCCCACCTGTGCACCAGGCCTCTATCCTATCTAATAAAAGAGTAATATGCAGATTGACCATTACTCCAACACACAAGATGACTGCCCCCATGTGGTCAAAAGATCCTACCCCTATGTGGACACAAGATGGCCACCACAGATGGCCAGCAGGGGAGGGCAGTTGGAAGGGACCAGACTTGCAAGGGAGGGCAGTTGTGGGTGATCAAGCCACAGGGGAGGCCTTTAGGGGTGACCAGGCCCACAGAGGAGGACAATTTGGGCCAAACAGGCTGGCAGGGGAGCAGCTAGGCATCAATCAGGCTGGCAGGGGAATGGTTAGGGAGTGATCAGACTGGCAGGCAGAAGAGGTTAGGGGCAATCAGGAAGGCAGGCAGGTGAGTAGTTGGGAGCCAGCAGTCCTGGATTGTGAGAGGGATGTCCGACTGCCTGTTTAGGCCCGATCCAGGTAGGAGAGGGAGCAGACTGGGCTGAAGGACAACCCTCTCACCCCAGGAGCACAAATTTTGTGCACCGGGCCTCTAGTTTATATCATATATCTCCAGGGTCAGAAAAATGCATGTCTAGTGGATCAAGTAACCCAATGTTAGTGAGCATACTTTTCATATTTTTGCTTAGTCGGAACATTCACATATATTTGATAATGGCAAATATATTTATTAAACGACTACAATTTTCCGGCATGAGTCCATGCTTTTGAGTTCCAAATTAAGAAATAACCTTAATAACAGTGAACTGACTTTGAATTTTTATTTAAATTAATCTTAGCTGCAAGACTTATTCTAAATAGCTGTATGCACTAGCCTCCTATTATTTGAGAAGTTGAGGCCACTGGAATATTTCTTGGTATTCCACTACTTCATTCTCTGGGTAGATCTTAACAGTAGAAAGTCCTTCAATATAAAATGTCAGGTCGGCCATAGCTCGCTGCTATTCTTTATTTTATTGCACACAGTGTTTATCTTTCCTGGTGGAGCGTTGTGCATTGCTCTGGCCAGCAATTCCATAAACCCCAGATATGCCTTTGATGCTTTAGAAGTGCCAGTTAATGTCACTGGAGGTAGTCATAAAGGAGTTTCTCCATGTGGCCTGCTTTTGCTTCCCTGCTGGACTTAGCTACATTATTCATGGCCACCTTTAGTCCATCTGGCAGTGCTCCTTTTCTCTTGTTAGCTCTCCCTACATGAGATCTCCCCACCAAGCCTGACAAAGTTTGACGAACCTCCTCTCGTGCAAAAACCAGCTAATGGAAGGGGCCCAGTTCCCTGACCACCCTGACTTCAGCCACACGTTGCTTGGGCAGCAGTACCAATAACTCTGCTCTCCCTTTTCTGAAATGTGGTTTCTGGTTGAGGCCCAGATAACTGTAACTATTTAATTTACACAGAACTTCTCTTCAGATCATCAGAGCTGAGGAACACGGTCTCTTTGTCTATAAATGGCAATATGTAGATAAATTTAAAAATTCTGGGACATGCGTTATGGCCATGTTATCCTACATCATCCTTGAGGAATTTGACATGTTGATTAATGGAGCTCATTTAAGTGCCCTTTCCTTTTTATTTATTTATTTTTTTAGAATATATTTTTTTAAATTGATTTTTTACAGAGAGGAAGGGAGAGGATAGAGAGTTAGAAACATCGATGAGAGAGAGAGACATTGATCAGCTGCCTCCTGCATGCCCCCTACTGGGGATGTGCCCACAACCAAACCGGTTTCGGCTGCCCTTTCCTTTTTAGAATTTATTACTAATGTGTAATTTTTTTAAAAAAAAAGAAATCATAAGAAACTAATTTTCTCTCTTAACAAGTATATTAGAATATGATTGACACACTTTATCATGAATGAAGATCTTGTTCCAACTTTAACACTCTTAAAGCTCATATAGTCCTCACTGGTTTGGCTCAGTGGATAGAGTGCTGGCCTGTTGACTGAAAGGTCCCAAGTTTGATTCCGGTCAAGGGCATGTACGTTGGTTGCAGGCACATCCCAAGTAGGGGGAGTGCAGGAGGCAGCTGATCGATGTTTCTCTCCCATCCATGCTTCTGACTCTCTATTCCTCTCCCTTCTTCTCTTTAAAAAATCAATCATATATATATCTGTAGACAGGCTCAGATAGTCAGTTGAACAACTGAGTGCTGCAACAAACTAGCAGGTGTGATTAACTTGTTATAATTTTTACCTACAGTTGTTAATCAAATAGGTTACCATAAAGTTTTATTTAGTGTCATTTGTCCTCTTTTCCATAAGCTTCCAGTGAACCTTGATTTTTTTCACCTGTGAAGAACAAAAGTGCTTGTTTCCTATGGCATGGTTTGAGGGCTATTCAAAGGCCCACGTTGCCATAATAGGCCAATAACCACTTATTCTGGTACCAGGGTCTGGACTTTTCTCACTAGGGATTCGTTCTCATTTCTTTTACTTTTATTGGTTATTTTATATTTAAATATGTAAATAATTCTAGAGTAGATAAAGTAAATTAAATTTTTTTTTACAGTAAGATGTGAGTGACCAGGTTCAATTTCATTCTCAAATGAAGAGAGCAGTTAGAATGTTGGATGAGTGTTATAGCAGTTAAGGGCAGAAATGGAGAAATAGGATTTGAAGGATAACTTGATCTATTCTATTATGTTTCCTGGTGTCAGTCTGATTTTAACTTTCCGTCATCTTTCCATAAGACAAGTGCCTCTCACTTGGACCAATGACAGCAATTCAAGTCTACACTCAGGTCCAAAAAACAAAAAATTCCCAATAAGAGATCTTGGCCTCAGCCATTTTTAGTTTTCCCTGTTCAATCTCCACTCCAGTCAGTGATGATTTAATATCTTCTTAGTTAACCTACCATCGTTTTAAAACAATTTTTAAAATAGATTTTTAGAGAGAGAAAAGGAGAGGGAGAGAGAGATAAGCATCAATGTGAGAGGAAAACATCCATTGGCTGCCTCCTGGTATGTCCCCTACCTGAATCCAGGGTATGTCTGGAATAGAACTGGCAACCTTATGGTGCATAGGAAGACACCAACCAACTGAGCCATTCTGGTCAGGGCTTCATATAACCTAGCATCCTAAAGTTGAGTACAACTATGTCCAGCATTGCCCTTGCTTCATTTGAGAGAATTAGTTATAAGCGGATTTTCCTGCATGGGACATCTGCGCCCCTATGCCCTGCATGGTTCAAGAATCACCTGTACATATTTATAGCTTGACTCCTTGTGCCAGAACGTCCTCCAACAGCCCAGCGTGGGCAGGCTGAGAGAGTATCTTGGACATTGGCCACAAGACAATGTTTCCTTCAACCCTGAGCAGATAGACTCAGCAAACTGTTATCCTATGAGTCCAAGTGACAGTATAGCCTCCACCTTTCATCCATTTCTAGGAAACAATTTATATAATTTATAATGGGGGGGGGGAGGAGAGAACAAAATGAGGTATAATATTTCTTCAATGTTACTATCCTTCACTGTCAATTTTTTTTGTTTGCTTGTAACTCTATATCTCTGTTAGCAAACAGAAGTATCCTACTTCATGCACCAAATGAAAAAAGGAAAATATGTAACTAGATATCATTATTGTTATTTTGTAAATAAAAGCAGGAAGGAAGGGAAAGGAAAGAACAATGACTAGGGCATGTTCTTTGTCCTTGAATGTGGATGGTTTGCTTGAGGTTTTGTAATCGTTTAAAAGAGACCTCCCAGCAGAGTGCTGAAAAAAAACAAAAAACCAGTAGGTAATATTTGATCATTATTAATGCTACCGCAATTGGAAAATAAACGGGCTTTGATGAAAAGATGTTTAAAATGAAGTCTGTTGCATGGATAAGTGAGCCAGCCTTCCCTTCAGAATCTTATTTAAAACAAACTAATGTGAGGTCTCACCAGGACAGGTAAGTTTTCCCTGATCTTAGAAAAGCATCCTAAAGCAAGTATTGTGTACTGAACATGTATACTTACTGCACATTTCTTTCAACACCTCTATTTATTACCTTTCAGTATTTACAGATAAACGAATTGCATGCTACTAAATTTCAGGAATTTACACCAATCCTTCTATTTCTACAGCATAATCAGTTTCATCTCTAGGGAGTTAATCATTGGTGACTTTGCCTCAGGGTATTTCTGAGGACGTTTATAACTCATCAGGTAAAACCACTTGCTCTTTCCTCAGAAAATCTATGAAATGCCTCTTATTTTTGCATACTTTGGAAAAAATTAAAGTTCAAAGAGCCATAGACAAAATATGAACCTCAACATTATTGGATTTACATGTTAATCTTTTAGTGTGTGCATATAATATTGTCATTAGCCTGGGAGAATCACAGAGCTGACATTTCACTGGCTTTACTGACAATTAAGCAGGGTCAGAAGATCACTTGGATGGTCTCAGGAGAAAGACAGCACCTGTTCTCCAAGGAGAAGACCTTTAGTGGCTCCATCCATTGAAGTTGTCCTCTGGCAAGACACAGCAGCTTGATGTCCTTTCTTGGACCCCACATTTATCATTTTTTAATACCTTACACTGTAGCCAGACAGGATTGGCCATAATTTCACAAACAACCCTTGGTTTTCCAACTATATTACTGATTACCATATTTTACCAACTGGAGTTTCTTTGTGCACTCATAAGGTATTAACTGTTCCTTCAAAACTTTCTCAAATTCAGCCTCTAGATTGGCAAAGCAAGACCTAATTTCTCGCTCATGGGAAGCCCAGAGAATTTGGTTTGTTTGTACCTCTTTAATTAAAGATCCATAATGCTTTATATTAGTAGTCATTTATGTATTTACATAATTTTTCTCCTGATATGTAGTATTTTAAAAGTCCAGAATGAGCTTCTTTATCGACTATATCTATGTAGCATCCACTGTGCATTCATATTTTTATATCTGTGGATTTGATATCAGAAAATTCAATATAACAATAAATTGAAGTGAAGAATGAACAAGATGGAACTCAAAAGATGAATATTTTTACCGAGACTGGTTTGGCTCAGTGGATAGAGCATCGGCTTGCGGACTGAGAGGTCCCAGGTTCGATTCCGGTTGGGAGCATGCACCTTGCTTGCGGGCACATCTCCACTGTGGGGTGTGCAGGAGGCAGCTGATTGATGTCTCTCTCTCATCTATGTTTCTGACTTTCTGTCTCCCTTCCTCTGTGTAAAAAAATCAATAAAATATATTTTTAAAAAAGATGAATATTTTTAAGAGAAAATAAAAATTAAAGCAACAACTATGCATTACTGCCATTGAAGACCCAGTTCAAAGTATTAGAAATTCATTTTTAGTTTGTAAGAAACATAAGCTTAAATAAATTTAGATAGGTTCTAAATTGAGTTTCTACTATGTTCACATCTTTATAGACTTTTATCCTATCTAATAAAAGAGCAATATGCAAATTGACTGTAACTCTGCTACACCCACAAGCCACTCCCACCAGTTATGACCACCAGCCAATCAGAGCATGTATGCAAATTGACCTAACCAAAATGGCTACGACCACAGAGAGAGCAGGAGAGAGGCTTGGGTTGCCCCTGGCAATGGAGGAAGCCAAGCTTTCCGCACACCCTGGCCGGCCTAGGCCTCTCTTTAAGGCAACAAAGTTTTAATGGCTGTGTGAGCAGAAGGCTTGGCTCTGCTCTAGGCTACAAAATTTCAGTTGTAAAAGATAAATAAATCCCAGATGCCAGGGCCCCCTCTTGGGTCGCCAGGGGCATGGCCAGTCTGCAAAACACCACAGGCCCCTCTCCCAGGCCACCCCACACTCCAAGGGAATGCCCACCATGATCCAGGACACCCTTCAGGGCAAACTAGCTGGCCCGACCCATGCCCCAGGCCTCTATCCTATCTAATAAAAGAATAATACACAAGATGGCTGCCCCCATATGGTCAAAAGATTCTGCCCCCATGTGTACACAAGATGGCCACCACAAAATAGCTAGCAGGGAGGGCAGTTGGCAGGGACAAAACCTGCGAAGGAGGGCAGTTGGGGGTGATCAAGCCTGCAGGGGACAGCAATTAGGGATAACCAGGCCTGCAGGGGAGGGTAATTAGGGGTGACTAGGCCGACAAGGAAGGGCAGTTAGGGGCAAACAGGCTGGCAGTGGAGCAGTTAGGCATCAATCAGGCTGGCAGAAGAGTGATTAGGGGTGATCAGGCTGGCAAGCAGAAGTAATTAGAGGTAATCAGAAAGGCAAGCAGGTGAGCAGTTGGGAGCCAACAGTCCTGGATTGTAGAGGGATGTCCGACTGCCCATTTAGGCCTGATCCTAAACTGGCAGTCAGACATCCCTCAAGGGGTCCCAGATTGGATAGGGAGCAGGCTAGGCTGAAGGACACCCCCGCTCCCTGTGCACAAATTTCATGCACCAGGCCTCTATTGATTATGTAAATAAGTATATACAGTATATATACATGCTTTTTATTTTATTTTTACTAAACTGAAATCTCATATATATCACTTTGCAACTAAGTTGTTGTTAGCAATTTTATAGATATCCTTCACATCCTATATAATGAAAGGTTACTATGCAAACAGATCGAACTGTGGAATGACTGGTCACTCTGATGTGCATTGACCACCAGGGGGCAGACGCTAAGCATAGGAGTTGCCCCCTGGTGGTCAGTGCACTCCCACTGGGGGAGCACCACTCAGCCAGAAGCCAGCCTCATAGCTGGTGAGTGTATAGCGTTGGTGGGAGCCTCTCCTGCTTCTTTGACAGCACATGGGGTCCTGGACTATGAGAGGGCACAGGTTGGGCTGAGGGAATCCCCCACTCACCCCCCCACTGCATGATTGTTATTCACTGGGCCTCTAATTAATAAATAAAGAGCTAATCATTATTCTTAATGACTGTATCATACTCCATAATTTGTGACACATGATAGGTTACTGATGAACATTCAGCTTGCCTTTGGATTTGTTGTTAGAAATAAGACTGATATGAATACGCTTATGTGTATATGACAATATTATATTTTAGTTATTTTGGTAGTTTCTTAGATGTGAAATTTCTGGACAATGGGTATATAAAATTGCAATTTTAATACATTACGCTAATAAATATCCATGGAGGCTTTCATGCTTAATTGTATCTGTTTCTCTACTGTTTATCAGTATTTGATATTGCTAATATTTTACATTCTGTTAAATATATTTATGATCATAGTACATATCTCTCTATATAAAAAAAGCTAACACGCTAAGTGTCTGACTGTCTCACCGGTTGATATGATGAGCACGGACCCCCTGGTGGAAGATGCTCAGCACAGGAGCTACTGAGCTGCAGTGACTTGGCAGCGGTGGTTTTTGGGTTCGCACCCCAAAATCAAAGAGGAGGGAGCCCGATTCCTCATGGAGCCGTGTGATTCCACCTTTGGCCATGGGTTATGTTGTTGCTGGGGACCTGTAGGCTCCAAATCTGGTTTACTACACACTTGCATTTGCATTTCACACCCTGTACCACAGCAACTTTTCAGAGTGCCCTCTCATACCCTGGGCCCCTCAGGGGATGCCAGAGAGCTGGTTTTACCCCAACTCCCATAGGCCAGTTTGAGGAACCCCACCTACCGGAGGGACCTTGGTTCCAGTGCATGCTTGGCCTGTCTTGTCCAATCCCGCCAGGCCAGTTACCTTCTAATTAATTTCCTTTCAACGTGCACAAATCTGTGCACCAGGTCACTAGTATTTTATAACATTTTAGTTTGCACATCACTTAATTAAAATTTGACTTTAGCCAAGACCAGTTTGGCTCAGTGGATAGAGCATCGGCTTGCGGATTGAAAGGTCCCAGGTTCGATTCTGGTCGGGGTCATGTACTTTGCTTGTGGGCACATCTCCACTGTGGGGCATGCAGGAGGCGGCTGATCTATATCTCTATCTCATCAATGTTTCTTACTTTCTCTCTCCCTTCCTCTCTGTAAAAAATCAATAAAATATATTTTTAAAAAATTGACTTTAACATAGTAACTCTCAGCAAGCATATTTCCAGATCCTGCCCCTTTCCTCAAGCTATAGGTTACATTGTATCTCAGTAGGTAATTCTTTAATATTTTGGCAGTGTCTATCTGAGTAAGGTATTATGATCTCTTGCATAATATATAAATGAATAAATAATGCATTTACATAATTAGTTAATAACATAATTTCACTTTGTCCATCTTCTAAAAGATGCTGGGGGTGGAAGATGCTTACTTTGTATTTTTCTAAGTCCAAAGCATAATTCTGAGTATATGACTTCTATAAAATCTGAGGCTTGTTTAATTTAGATGATGATTTCTTGGAATATCAGTATTTCTATCCCTAACTGGTCAAAAGGCATAGGAGAATAAATAATTGATAAAACATTATTTCCAAGATATAATTCATGTACATGTTTAAAACATACTTATGCATTATATTAGTAAGTATGTATTTTGTATGACTCATTTTTTGTAAACTGTTATTATCAGTTATATTACAAATTTTAATTATACATATATTCTGCAATATAAATATTTACTGTTGTTTCAATAGCATTACACATTTCATGGTAGATAGCAATTTTATTTTAGCTCTCACATTTATGCACTAATAAATTAAATGTAGGCAACCACATTATATATTACTAATACTCCAAATTTAATTTAATTTAATCTGTCTTCTGTGCTTTGCATGTCAACTTTCTTGTTTCTAATTTTAAATGAAATCCTATTTATATCACTAGCTTGGACTTCATTTTGTACAAAATATGAAAAATATTCCTTAAAACTGTGCATTAAAATCAGCATTGCACCTCTTATTATCTTTTATTCTTTAAAAGTCATCTAACAAAACTCATAAGACTGCTGGTATTGTTCCTCTTTGTGCTACAGCTCACAGATCTTGGTTTTCAGAGTCACTTTTATAGACTGTGAATGGAGAGAGGACACATTTTATGAGAAGAATCAAGGTTGTGCTGTCCCAGCAGGTGAGCTCCCAGCTGGCAGTATGGAGGCTGGTGCTAGTGGCTTAGATACCTGGTGGTATCTGTGTAATTTTAAAATTGCAGTCAGGTTAAATTTTGAAAATCACATCAAACAATGAGTTGTTTTATAAACATAATGTTAAATAATAACATGTTTTAATAACATTTTCTCTAAATTTTTAATAATGTTTTAATGACATGCTTTATTTAATACCACATTTTCTTTACTAATTTGTTTTCCATAAAATGTTTCTATGTTTGTCTCCTGGGGATCATATACATATCCTATGTTACCAAAATTCACTGAGCAAGGCTAAATAATCATGTTTATCTGAAATACTTCTACTTGAATCATTAATATCTTAAACTATATTTAACAAATATGAAAAGTAAAAAAAAACACAACAACAACAAAAAACACAAGCACAAGAGTTCATCAACTCCAAACCAGTATTATATTAAATGCTGAAAGGTACTCTTTAAGAAGAGGAAGAATAAAAAGGTAAAAGATAAAAAATCATGAACAACAAATACGTATCTATCAACAAGTGAATCTATAAATTAAGTGAATTAAAAATTTTATCAACAGAATAAACTGGTGTATATAATAGAATCAGGTGCACAGAAAGAGAGTGGACTTAAAATTCTCAGGGGAAAAGGGGTAAGGGGGGGTACAGGGAGAGTCTGGACAAAAATCATACATCTATGGGTGAGGTCAATGGAGGGGGGGAGTTAAGGATAGAGGGAAGGATGGGACCCGGGTGGAGAAGAGCTATGGAGGGGAAAAAAGAGAAACAAATGTAATAATCTGAATAATAAAGATTTAATTAAAAAACAAACAAACAAACAAAACAAAATACTCCTAGTCGGAGCTGTTATACTTAAATTTTTGTTAGAAAATCTGGATTATGTAATAAAATGTCAAGAATTTTCTAGATGCTTTGGACCTGAGAAGCTGAAAACAACAACAACAAAAAACCCCAATAACAGCAACAACACTTGAGCATCAAACTTATCTTTAAGAAGAAAATCTTCAATTACCTAGAGCTGATAAGAACAAATCGTTTCTACCTACATTTTCTCTTAAGATTTTTACTTATACTTTCTATTTCAATCTGATTTTCTTTTCTCTTTTTAAGGGATTTTTTAGTCCATAAAAATATGCGTAAGCCTTTATCTTCATACTAGAAGCCTGGTGCACAAAATTCATGCACAGTTAGGGTTCCTAGGCTGGTCAGTGATCAGGGCTGATCTGTGGGATCACTGGCAGGGTTACTGGCACCCACGTTGGTTGGCCTGGGGCCTGTGGGCTGGGGCAGCTCCTGTATTGAGTGTCTACCCCATGGTGGTCAGTACACATCATAGCAACTAGTTGTTCCACCATTCAGTCGATTTGCATATTAGGCTTTTATTATATAGGATGATATCTAAGATAGAAATAAAAATCTACATGTTAATCATGTAGCCTTTTAATTTTGTTCTAAAAACTAGAAATTTTTATAATTTGTATCTTACATTATTAAAGTTTCTGGTTAGTTACTTTAATTAATTCTTGATGTTACTATCTAATTTTGTTATATAATGTAAATTATATGTTTGGGTATTTTTTTATTTTATTTTTTTGTAGAAAATGTGTCTGAGTTGTCAGAAGCACCGCTATGGTTTTCATTTTGTTATTACATGGTTCATGGAGCTGAGAAAAGTGGAATTTGAAAAAAGAATTTTAGAAGATCCTGTCTTACGGTGCTTAACTGGATATGGATTATAAAGTGAAGCCTAGAAAACAATATCTCTGGTACATTTGTCTTTTGCTGTGATTGATGGTTGCAGTGATAGAATATTCCCTTGTTAAACTGTTCAAAATTTATTCTCCACTCATGATATTCTAAACATTACACATTATTAGAATTTCATATGCCTAGGCAATGAATTGTAAAATCCAGACAAAATAATCTTTTAAGGGCCAGGAGTGATAGAGAAAGGGCAGTAATATAGCATTACTTAGATGGCAGCAAAGAAAACCAAAGCATTATTTTATATTTTAAAATGACAGGCAGGAAAGAGTGAATGAGGGGGAAGTCGGCAAAGGGTAGAAAGCACTAGATAAAAAGAAAATGTGAGAAAGTATACTACAATGGAGGAAGTACAAAATGATAAAAAATGAGGGAAATGTAAACATAAAAAATAGTAGAAAAAGGAGAGAGGAAAAACAGAAAGGGGAAAAGAATAAAAGAACAGATGAAATACTGAATTTATCAAATACTGTAAAAGGTATTTTATTTTATTTTATTTTTAAAATATATTTTATTGATTTTTCACAGAGAGGAAGGGAGAGAGATAGAAAGTCAGAAACATCGATGAGAGAGAGACATCCATCAGCCGCCTCCTGCACACCCCACAGTGGAGATGTGCCCGCAAGCAAGGTACATGCCCCCCAACCGGAATCTAACCTGGGACCCTTCTGTCCGCAAGCCAACGCTCTATCCATTGAGCCAAACCAGTCTCGGCTGTAAAAGGTATTTTAATCAGGTACAAATGAAATGAATGATATAATGTCTAATCTTTTATTTGGACTCATATAAAAACTAAATGTTTCATTGCTCTTCAAGCCATTTTACATATTGTGAAAAGATAAACAAAATGCAAACTATTCAAAATTACGCTTTCTGTGAATAAAAAAGTTGTTTTTCATCTTTTTGACTCTCCAATATTTTGTTGGTATGAATGTAAGGTGTATGTGTATGTCAATTTATAGATTCAAGGCCCTTTCCACTAGTAATGTTCAGCTAGATCTTTATATTAACATAAGTGAATATTTATTTGGTATTTCCTCAGGGAATTAACATAGAAGAAGACCAAGAAAGTAATATTGATTTCCATTGTATAAGATGAGGGTTTGAAAAGACGGGCCTGCCTGATTTTGAGACAATTAAATGATTAAGTTTCCCAATACAGTGAAGCCACTGCTATTAAAATTAAAATGTGTTTTATTGAGAAATAGGTGTTGGCTACCTCTGTAATATTAATAACGAAATGCAAAAGAAAACCAAGGGAGCAAACAGCCCACAGGAGACATAGAAACCATTTATTTTAGAGAAGGCTGAGAACTCAAGCTTATTTCACAAATGCAAGACATCTGTATAATGAGAGAAACAAGCAAGTTTCAGATGTGCAGAGAAAGTGCTGTAGAAGTTTTGTGATTAGTTACAGGATGCATTTACGTTGTTTGTTAGGTAACTAACACTTGCTGAGGACTTGGGGTCAATGTGATTAATAGGCCGTTCTCTCTGCAAATTTGTTTTCCCGCGCTGCAGGAGGACACACTGAGCCTCCTCCGGGGTGAAAAAGTAATGAAGGCAGGAACAAAGCCTCTACAAAAACGGAAAGCAAAGCCTGCCCAAGTAATTCCAAGTCCAAGAGGAGCCAAGCTCTCTTTTGGATGTTGCCTCTAACAAGAAACGGGGTTGCCGAGACCGGTTTGGCTCAGTGGACAGGGTCCCGGGTTCGATTCCGGTTGGGGGCATGTACCTTGCTTGCGGGCACATCTCTACTGTGGGTTGTGCAGGAGGCGGCTGATCAATGTCTCTCTCTCATCGATGTTTCTAACTTTCTATCCCTCTCCTTTCCTCTCTGTGAAAAATCAATAAAATATATTAAAAAAAAAAAAAAAGAAAGAAAGAAACGGGGTAGAAAAGCTTTGCTCCCACTCGCTGGAGATTTCCGTTTCTTTCAACAGAAACACTTCTCCGATCACTGATTTGTAAAGTGTGCCCAGAGCTGAGCCTGTAGGAGCACCTCCAAATAAGAATGGATCTTTTCCCTCTTTGCCAAATCGGTTCATTACTGAATTCACACAATGCACTCATCCCTTCAGCCTCGGGACTTTTTTTTTTTTTTTAATAGTACCTGCTACCTGTCTACGCACTGGAAATTGTGAGGAAGGCAAATACACACATGTGAACACAGAGGCTTATTATACTCTCCAGGAAAATAGAGAGTATGTGTAGAAGCAATAGTATGCCTATGGAATGGCGTTGTGTCTGCCACCAGGATTGGCCAAGGGAAGGAAAGCAATTTTGAATTCTGCCTCTCAGACACCTGGGTTCTCTATGAATTATTGAAGGGGGGGGGGGGGGGGCGAGTTGAGATGAAGAGAGGCACTTGCCCAGATCCTTTGCTTTGCCTTTCAGAGGAACCGGCTGCCACAGCCACACCACAAGGCTGTCTGTTCTCACTGGCCAAGTGAGGATGGCTGTTGGGCAGAAGGAAGGAGCATGAGGGATGATTAGTTTCAGGGAATGAGGTTATGTCTTTGGTTCAGCATCGATCAGTTCACTGAGCCCCACACTAACTTTGTTCATTTTCTCTTGTCACTAAATGGATCGCGGGCTCCGCAGAGATTTTCAAAATTCTGCCAGTGCCAAGAATTTAATTATTAATAAAATAAAGCAAACGGAGTAAATCACACTCTTCATTTATGAACACTTGAAAAATGAAGAGCTACCAGGTCAAGGCAAGAAGCCCAGAAATCCAGCCCGCTATGCTTGCCTACTATCTTGCTATTTCCTGGGGGCCTCTGGAGGACGCCTCTAAATCTGAGGTCAAAGGGCATCAGAAGAAAGAGAGAAAGAAGGCCACCTCAATCTTCCTTTGGCCTTAGTTCTGAAATCAGGACTCGGATTCAGTGCAGAGAGGCCTTGTATTAGGGGCTAGTTTGTAACTCTTCACATGCATGTGATGTCATCGGTGTTGGGGGTGTATGTTAGCAGAGGGAAAAGTACTGATAGAAAATGTCAGGGATAAGGGGGATGGGATTCTGGCTACACTGACTTAGTAATATTGTTGCTATTCTCTGTCATGAAGGTTTCTCTATCAGCCACCATTATCTGAGATGACAGAGAATGAGAAACCTTATGGGATATCCAGGGTTAGCAGATGTCAAGGGTCGACAATTCTGGCTAAATTGACTTAGCAGGATGAACGCAAAAGCACAAAGGTCATGGTCTACTTGAAAGTTGGGGATCTTAAGAAGAGTTGGACCCAAGAGGCAATCTTTGTGGGCCCTAAAGCAATGTGACTGGAGGATGTGGATAGTGACGGAGGGAAGACCAGTTGAGGACAGAGCAAGAATCTTTACCATAGATAAGCCAAGGAGAGAGAGAGGCCTTAGAAATTCACTCGGCCGACACCTGGATCTTGGACTTCCAGGCTCCAGAACTGTGAGAAAATAAATTTCTGCGTTTTAAGCCGTCTTGTATTCTAACAGGCCCAACAAGCTAATGCAACTGTAATGCCCAACTCCAGGTGGAAACTGCACATCGGCATTGACCAGACACTATGATACAAAGACAGCTCTTACATCATTAGGACAAAATGTCATTCATTGTTACTGTGAGTGGGGAGATGCATGTAAAAGGTCAAAAGGTACCACAGATTGAGTTAAGAAAAAAAAAACATTGCAAGAAGAGGCAACACTAATGTGGAGATAGAGGAACACAGGAATGTAGAGTTTAGATAAGACCCAAAACTTTTCTGTCTCTGGTTTGGGTCCATAAATTGGGCAAAATGGGCTAAGTTTTAGACATGCCAAAGGACAAGTTGACTGAAGAAAACTTAGAGGATTAACAAACAGGAAGCCATGCACTATTTGCAGCAAATTCGGGATGAATTTACCCTATCTGGCAATTACATTATATTCTAAAGACAGTAAAAACACCTTAGGGTTTAGAAGAAATGCAGTGCCCTGTTTGTATTTGTTGATTTGTTTGTTTCTTTGTTTGCTGCTGCCTGGCTCCTCCCGGATACTGATTCACTTACCAGTATTTATCTCTGGTAAATCCTATTTTCTTCTCTCTTCTATACATGCCTGTTAGTAGTTTTGGGACTCTCCTAAAATCACGTGGGAGTAACTCATGGCGTGTGAGTCACTAAGGAAATGGAGGAAGAACAAATTCTGAGTGCCTCCTCCTGCTCCCTCCTTCTTCCTGCCACATCCATAAAATCCTGAGTTTAGGGACTTGTCCTGGGCCCAGTTAGCAGAGCACTTACTCTAGAGCCTGGTCTGTGCCAAAACTTTGTGTATGCGTTATTTTATTTAATCCCCTAGCTTGAATGAATGGAAAGGTTTTTAATTCAAACACACCTCAGTTTCAATTTAGGTTTTGCTTCTTTCTCGCCGTATGAATATGAGCACAGGACAAAAGCTTTCTGGATCTCAGTTTTCTCAGCTATAAAACACACTTTATAATATTGCTCTGAGGGTTATGTGAGGTGGTTGTACGAAAATAAAATGCCTAGTGCAGTCCTTGGCATAGAGTAAGATGGGCAAATCTCAAAGGATATTACTTACGATGAAGAGAATAAGGATGCTAGTGCCCCCCCTTTTATAGATATAAATATTAAAGCTCAGAAGCATTATATAATTTGTACAAGGTCACACAACTAGAAGGGTATGTTACTGGAATTTTAACCTAAGTCTGCAAGCTTAACTACTTTGCTCTATTGCCTCTTAATTTATGCTCATTGAACTCCCAGTTTGTAGTATGGATGATGCTTATACATTGTGCCGTATGCCCCCAAAACACTTTGACAACTGACGTTGAGATATGTATTATACTTTTATTCTTTACCATTAACGGGCACAACCATTTCTTAGGAAAGCTATACAATCATTTTTATTCCACATTACTTATTTACTTTTGCTTTTATGAGAGGGTATGCCCTAAGGAATCACGTGAATAGATTCTGGACTTAGCGCTGTGTTTAATAGTACTCTGTCCCCTTTTAAGCTTTCAGAGTTCTGTAAGGATATTTCTTTGGTTTTTCACAGGATGGCTTACTGACTTGTTATCTTCAAAGGATGCATTTGGTGGTATGAATCAAAAATAGGCACAATTATTATATACTTACAAAAGCCAGACAGCCATCTGAAGAGAATGGACAAATAAAAACCCCACCTTTTTATTACTAAACATTAAAAAACATAAAGATTCTAGCAATATTCTAACAAATGAATTAAAGGAAGACAAGTGAGAATGGAAACTGCGAGCCTGCCACTAACTCACCCCAAGAGCCATTGTACAGTCTCAGCACACTAAGCAATGAAACATAATGCAATCACTTCACTCGCAAGGCACCGTGAGTTAGAGAAGCTCTCGCCCAAAGCTATAAAAATAGGTGTCGTGTTGTTTTATTTTTTGTTCTTTAATAAAGTACAGAAAAAAATCATTACTTTATACTGACATGGTATGACTTTTATAAATTGAAAATTGAGAAGAATTACGTTGAGTAGAATAACACATCTGGTGCCAATTATGGGTAAGAGTCTTCATTCAGTAGCAAATTGGGGGTCACATGCATAGCAAAATATCAAACTCAGGATGAACAGGTTTTTAGGTAACTTAGCAAATAAAAACAAAAACAAAAACAGAATTGCTCTTCAGTTGTTTTAATGAACTAGGGGGGAAATTGGAGGAATACTGGGCCTACCTAATTTAGACATTGTATGGATTACTTTTTCATATTTTTCTCATTTAAAAAGATATAGTGAAATAAAATGACTTTTTTATATAAAAATCTTAAAATAATTCCAAGTTATGGAAATAAAGTAGAGGCAAATTCTAATACTTTATTATTAGTAACTAGAGGTCTGGTGCACAAAATTAATGCACGAGGGTTTGTGCCCCTCAGTCTAGCCTTCACCCTCTACAATCTGGGACCCCTCGAGGGATATCTAACTGCCCATTTAGGCCTAATGCCACTGTGGAGTCCCTCTCACTACAGCTCGCCTGCATGATTGCCTCTAACCGCTTCTGCATGCTAACCTGATCATCCCCTAACCACTCCCCTGCTGGCCTAGTCACCCCTAACTGCCCTCCATTGCTGTACTGATCACCCCAACTGCCCTCCTCTATCAGCTGGATTACCCCTAACTGCCATCCCCTGCAGGTCTGGTCACTCCCAACTGCCCTTCCCTCAGATCTGCTCGCCCCTAACTGCCCTCCCCTGCAAGCCTGTTTGCCCCTAACTGCCTTCCCCTGCAAGCCTGGTTCGCCTAACTTCCCTCTTCTGCAGCTCCTGGTCCCAACCAACTGTCCCTCCCTGCAGGTCTGATTGCCCCAAACTGCCCTCCCTTGCAGGCCATCTTGAGGCAGCCATCTTGTGTCCACATGGGGTGGCCTTCTCTGACCACATGAGAGCGGTGATCTCGTGTGTTGGAGTGATGGTCAATTTGCATATCACCTCTTTATTATATTGGATAGTGCTAACCTCCACTGTAAATGATGCTTCAACAATATATCAAGAGCCAGTGGGAGAGAAACAATGGACAGTAAAAAGCATTTATGTATATGAACATATAACCTCGAGATGCTCTGACAGATGTCTGTATAGGACTCAATGCAGACACCAATGATGGGGGAGGGGGTGGTCATTACTCTTAAAGATACACAGGGGATGTTTTAAAGAGGAAGTAACATTTCATTTGCATCCTGAATGGAGAAAAGATGCATACCAAGCAGAAGTTTGGGGATACCTGGTGGAATAGGCTGTCAAAAGAGCTTCCTAAAAAAAATAAGCAAAGATAGCGAGAGACATCTAAGTAGCCTGACTGCACTTGGGGATCTGCAAATAGTTTAGATTGCTGGCCACTCCTTTAGGGATGTGTAGGAAAATGCTGTGGAAGTTAAAATTGAGCTGGATCATTATTACTATGGGGAGAAAATTCTCCAGGGGTCTCCAGTGTCTCTGCACACCTTGCAGACACGGGATCTGAGATATTTTGTTGCAGACTATCTTTTTAAGGATGTTATCAAATAGTCTTGGAGCAGAGATAAGGTTGTTTTTTTTTTCAGTGCCCAGGATAATAAAGATCATGTCTTTCTCCAGGTCAAAGGTTTCTCATGTTAGGTTGTACCCGTTATAAAAGATTGATTTATCTAATGTTGGGGTTCTTTAAGTGTGATACAAACTCACTGAATGTGCATCAGAATTGGTTCCATGGGGCTTGGAGAGGAAGAGGAACCAGCATGCACATAAAACACACATTGTTTCTGTGTCACAAGCAATAAAATTCTTTGACTCTGACCCAGAAGATTCATGCTTTCTGCCATAAACCATGAAACTATGGGTAAACAAACCTGTTGGCTTATAAGGAGGATAAAATCTCAGACCCTTCACAGTTTTTAACAATTATATTTCTTTGAATTTACTCATCTGTTCTACAAATTTGTTTAAAAGGCCTTTATGATCTCATTAGTGTTCTAGGCTTTGATAATAGAATACTTGAAGGAAAAACACAAAAAACAAAAAATCCATTCTTATTTTATAGTCTAACTAGAGGCCTGATGAATGAAATTCATGCACAGGGGTGTATGTCCCTCAGTCCAGCCTGCACCCTCTCCAATCTGGGATCCCTTGAAAGATGTCCAACTGCCAAGTTAGGCCTGATACTATCGGGGATCAGGAGAGAAACAGTGTCAGTCAAAAGCATTTATGTATATGAGCATATAACCTCCAGGTGCTCTGACAGATGTCTGTATAGGGTTCAATGATTGGGCCTAAATGGGTGGTCAGACATCCCTCTCACAATCTAGGGCTGCTGGCTCCCAACTGCTTGCCTGCCTGCCTGCCGTCCTGATTGCCCCTAACCATTTCTGCCTGCCAGCCTGATCACCCCCTAACCACTCCCCTGCCAGCTTGATTGATGCCTAACTGCTCCCCTGCCAGCCTATTTGCTCCTAACTGCCTTCCCCTGCAGGCCTTGCCTCTTCCAACTGTTCTCCCCTACAGGCAAGCCCCCCCCCCTCCCAACTGTCCTTCCCTGCAGGCCTGGTGGCCCCCAACTTCCCTCCTTTGCCAGCCTGATCACCCCTAATAGCCCTCTCCTATAGGCTTGATCACCCCCATCTGCTCTCCCTTGTAGGCCTGATCCCTCCCAACTGCCCTCTCCTGCTGGCCTGATTGCCCACAACTGCCCTCCCTTGCAGGCCTTATCACTGCCAACTGCCTTCTCCTACTGGCCATCTTGGGGCGGCCTTCTTGTGTCCACATAGGGGCAGTCATCTTTGACCACAAGGGGAAAGCCATCTTGTGTGTTAAAGTGATGGTCAATTTGCATATTATTATTTTATTAGATAGGATTAGATAGGATAGAGGCCTGGTGCCTGGGTGGAGGCTGGCTGGTTTGTTCTGGTGCAAGGGTGGGGGTTCCCTTGGGATGTGGGGCAGCCTAGGTGAGGGGCCTGTGGTGATTTTCAGGCTCCTATGCCCACCAGTGACCCAAGCAGAGGCCCAGGTATCTGAGATTTATTTATCTTCTATGATTGAAACTTTGTAGCCTTGAGTGAAGTCAAGCCTCCTGCTTGCTCTGTGGCCATACCCATTTTTGTTGGGATTTATTTATCTTCTATAATTGAAACTTTGTAGACTTAAGTGGAGGTCAAGTCTGGCCAGGCCAGAAGGAAAGCTTGGCTTCCTCCAGTGCCAGAGAAACCCAAGCCTCCTTTTCTCTCCATGGCTGCAGCCAACTTGTTTGGGTTAATTTGCATACTTGCTCCTGATTGGCCACTAGGCGTGGCTTGTGGTGTAGTGGAGGTGCAGTCAATTTGCATATTACTCTTTTAATGGATGGCATTAAATGGGGACATTTCAATGGGGACATCTCAATAAGTAAGACATATATGTATATATATATATATATATATATATATATATGATATGTTACATAATGATTATAATGATTAGTGATTTGAAGTAAGGGCTATACAGAGACTTCCAAGTTTTATATAAGATTATGTTCAACAAATAATAACTTGCAATTTTAAATAGGATCCTTGGGCAAGGACTAACTAGAAGGTAATATTTGAATAAGATCTTATAAAGTTCAGGAAAATTTTGGAAGGCCATTTGTCAAATTCTTAGAAAACTGTTTATCATATTGCTATCACATGTCATGTAGCAATTGAACTCATCTGTCCAACTGAGTTGAGAACTTCTGTCTACACAATAGTCTATATACAAATGTTTATAGCAATATTATTTATAATAGTCCAAATTTAGAAGCAACAAAGATGTCTTACAAAAGACAAACTGATACATCCACACAATGGAATCTCTCTATATAAAACCCTAATATACAAATAGATCAAATGGCCAAACAACTGAACAACTGAACAACCATCCGCTATGACATGCACTGACCACCAGGGGGCACAGAGAATGTGTAGGGCGTCAGCAGAGCATAGAACATGGCAGGCGTTGGCCATGGTAGTTTAGTGGAGAAGGTGCAGAAGCCCTCAGGGGTGATCGGACCAGTGCTGGGTGCCAGCAGCCGGTGCAAGCAGTGACTCCAGCACCCACTGCAGGTGCGAGCAGGGCTGTCACTAGTGGCAGGTGCAAGAGGAAGATGCTGGCCCCGATCACCCCTCAGGAGCAGGGGGAAGTGGAGAAGCCAGACAGGGCCAGGCATACAGGAGCAAAGAATTTTTAGTAACCACCAGAGGCTCGCCCCAATGACAGTGTCTGGTGCCCCACCTTGTTCTGGTGCACGAATTTGTGCATTGGGCCCCTAGTATTATTACTAAAAAAAAAAATATGCTGTCAAGACAAAATAGACATGAAGGAACCATAACTGCGTATTGGTAAGTGCATAAGTTCACCTACAAAATTTACATGCATATGTATTGCCAAGTATATGACATCAGGAAAAATCACAGAGAAATGAAAAGTAAGTAGTTGTCAGGAGTTCAGGAAAAGGGAGAGATGAGTATGTGGAATAGAGGAGAACTTTAGAGCAGGTAATCTATTCTGTATAATACTGTAATGGTGGATTCATACCATTATATATTTTTCAAAACATACAGAATTTAGACAGAATAACCCTAATGTAAACATGTCAGTGGTAAATGTTAATTAAAATATTGTATCAATATTATTTATCAATTATAACAAATGTACCACAGCAATGCAAGTTGCTAAAAATCAGGGAAACTAGGGTGGAGGCTGTTAAGTAGGTATGTGAGAACTCGATACATATTCCACTCAACTTTTACATAAACCTAAAACTGCTCTGAAAATAAAGTTTATTAAAGTTATTCTGTAAAGTTAAGGTAAAATTCATCTGGACAGGTAAGACAAGAGCATTCTAGTCAGAGGGAAAAGGAAATGCAAAGGCCAACACGTCAAGGAGTGAGGAGGGCAATGTGACTGGAACGAAGTGTAGGAGGGAAAGACCGGTAGAGAAGGAGATCAGAGCTGCAATGGCACACTATGGAGGTGGATACAGACCTTGGCTTTTCTGGGTGAGATGGGGAATTCATAAAGGTTTATAGCAGCAGAGTGACATAATCTGTGTTAAATTTTAGGTGGATCATGTTTGCTTCATTGTTGAAAATATCATTGTGGATAATAAGGCTTCAAGGAGGTAAGCTAGTTAAAAGTCTATTGATACCATTCTGAAGAAAAAAATGATGTGTATTTTGGACCAGGATTTCTGACTGGAGCAACTGGAAGTTTAGAGTAAAGCTTAGAAGTGAAGATGTAAAGATACCACATTGGAGAGCAAGAGAAAGAATTCTGTGTTGATTAGTCACAGTCACTAATCTTAGTCTATTAGCATTTGTAATACTTTTTCAACTGCTATTACCTCTATAAACAAATTTTGGCATGTGTTTCACTCCATGAAATGACCATATTTTAATAGTAGATGTCTTTTATGCAGTATCTGTTGTAAGAAAAATAAATTATATTTATCAAAGTTGTCAGTATATATAGGCTAAGCTTCAAGATTAATAGAATACATGCAATAACTAAAAAGTATCTGATTATGAAATTAAAAGAATTTAAACATTATCTGTATTAATTGCATCAACTAATTTAAGAAGTTGTCACTTAGAAATGAAATTGCCTATGGGAAGTACTGACTCAGAATAATTGGAAATATTTGAAACAAAACAAAATAAAAAATTACCACACAAAACATTAACAACACTAAAGCATTTAGAATTTGCTAAAAACCAATAAGAAAATTCTAATTCATTTTAGGGAAAAAATATTCATCCATTCAATCATCCATCCATTAATTTATTAATTTATCCATTTTTCAGCACACATCCTAGTGCCTTATTTATACCACCTATTTGAGCTGTGGATAGTAGCAACCACTTAATAGGCATTTGGAAATTTGACTTGGGTCTTACAAGTATTTGGTTGGAACCATGAATGCAAGGTATTTTCCAATATAAAAAATATTCACAAAATGAATAATTATTCCACCGAAAATGTTAATAGCACTAACATTGAGAAAAACCTCGAAGGGTTCTGTTTGAAACTTCAAGGCACTCATAGTTTAATAGAAGAGACATGAAAATAGACCAAAATTTGTTATCCTATATGGCACGTACCCTTATGGAGCCACTCATAGTCTATTACAGGAGCCTCACCCAGCAGAGAAGCAAAAGAGGCATGGAAGCTTTCCCAGGGAGATGATCCAGAAAGAACCATAAGGATTAGTCAGCTATAGAAGAGAGGTGACAAGTATTTTTGGCAGAAGATTTGCAGTGCAAAGCCAAGGAGTCATGAAAGAGAATTAGAAGATTGAAAGTGGTTGGTTGACTTTCATAGGTAAATGCAGAAATAGTGGGATGACTAGACCTGAGAAGACAAAGTGAAGGTCCTGATGTGACTTGTACATCACAGAAAGCCTTTAAGAGGTGTTAAGTAGGAAAGTGGCATGATCAGTTCAGAAATTTTGTCAGGCATATTGTGGTGACTAGATGTCAGAAGGAAAATATTAGTGATGGAGGGCAGTTAAGAGGCTGGGGCAATAATTCAGCGAGGAATGGTAAGGCCTTAACTAAAGCAATTACAGAGAAAGAGTGAAGAGAATGTTTTTTTTTTTTAAATAATGTAGATTTCCTGCCTTATGCCTATATACTGATGCACAATCATACATAACAAAGCAATACTTTTTCAAGGACATTTGAAAACCCCACTCTCCCAAAATAAAAGTCAGAAATATATTTAGCATCAGATGAGTAAATTCATTCCAGAAGCTTTAATTGGAATAGAAATCTATTGACTTGGATGAGGACATTATATCAGGTTTAGCTAACAGAAGTAGGAAGCATTAACTTGTGAATTTATGGGAGCATGTATAGGTGACCACAACTTTATGAAATATCAGTGCAAGATAAAAAGGAGAAGACTATAGAATGTTTGCATTTTGGTGATAAAAAAAGTGGGATGAGCAATGCACAAAGTGATGAATTAAGCAAATGAAAGAGTAGGTCTAACTAACCCCAAACACAGGGAAATATACAATGAATATATAGCGAAGGGTTTTCTTTTCTTTTTTTTTTTTGATGATGATATTCTAGGATGGTCTGGGCTAGATCAATGGAAATATATGAGGTCTAAGTTTTTTAAACTTCTTGAGACATGCAGACCTATTGAGTGCCTATGGCTTGACAATCATTGGGATAAATAAATTAAGGATCCATGTTGTGATACCTAACTTGCTCCAAGTTTTTAGGAAATAGAACAACCTAAACCACACAGTGTAGGTGAATCTACCATTTAAATACAATTTGAGGAAGCAAGAAATAAAATTAAATTTATAATCAAATATAAATTACCAGCATCAGAATATTTCTTGAGAACATGGTTTGATAATGGAAGAGAAATAACCAGAATGAGTGAGGAAGGAAGGAAGGAAGGAAGGAAAGAAGGAAGGAAGAAAGGAAGGAAGGAAGAAAGGTGATTCTGAATTCAATCATCCCTATATAATATTCTTAGATTACTGCTTATGAGAAAGAAATCTTAAATTTTTAGACAGAGCTTTGATTTGCTTGAGACATAAAATGTAGTAGTAATGTGAAGATGACAGGTATATTTGTTATGGTTATTTTATATTACATGACTAACCAGAAAGTTTTTAATAAATACAAGTAGATATTTAATAATATTTTATTAAAAACAATTTTAGTATTTTTGAAACTCCAAAAATAATTGTTTAATCTAAGATTTGGTAGTCATTGATTATGTAATACATACTATACTAGAGGCCTATGCACAAAGTTCATGCACAAGTAGGGTCCCTAGGTCTGGCTGGTGATCAGAGCCAATAGGGGCCTTCTGGCTACTGGCCAGGGCCTTCCTTCCCCCTGCAGCCAGCTGCCAGCCACCAGCGAGGGCTTTCCTTCATTCTGTGCTGCTCCCTGGTGGTCAGTGCACGTCACAGCAAGTGGTCAAACTTCCAGTGGATCAAATTCCTGAGGGGACAATTTGCTAATTAGCCTTTTATTATATAGGATATTTCATGCATATTTCATATTTGCATACCTTTTAAATAATCTATTTGAAATCATTGTAAATCTTAAATTAAAAAAAATGGTTCTTCTTATATGTAGATAGCAGTCTTTTCAATAACCATATCAACTAAAATAGAAGTTAGGGCTACAGACGAACCACACAGCAAATATGCAATCGGCTGATAAAATTTAAAGAAAGTTTTTTCTTTTGCATTCTTTAAATAAAATGTCTTCAAACACATTCCTTGTTTTCCATGGATTTTCAAAGGTTGTTGAAATAGCTTTTGCATTCCCATCTACAAGTATCCCAGGCCTTTTAGAGATGTTGAACAATTGAGCTTTTAGATTTCTTCTGGGCTCCTGGGTCTGCGTACTTAAATTTATTTGAAATGTCTGGATACTTTTGCTATAATATTTCTTACTGAGGCTTAATTTCCTTTTAATTGTATTCACTTTAGCATTTCCTATATTAAAATCAATCTTGATTAAGAATTCAGAGCTTAGATGGGCCTGATTCTTTCTACTAACAATATAATACTTAACTCAAATAGTGCTTTTCACCATTCTTTTACTTTCCTATTTTATAAAAAAAATATATCTTGAGTTTTCTTCTCATTACTATAAAATGTAGGCAGCCAAAAATATACGTGCCATGTGAAGGCTCTATGAGAGATTGGCACATTATTGGTTTTCCTATCTTGGTCATTAATAAATGATATCCTTTTATTGTTCAGTCTTAACTATGCATTCCATAATATCTCTATATGTTCTCTATCAATCTGTGCTTTTCACTTAAGAGGCGCATCTATTTGGATCATTAGCATTTCTCTAATGACATATTTTAAAGTATCCTCTATCCCTTTTTAAAATTCTTGCTTATGATGGTACTGACCAAGATAGGAATTTCCTTACATTCTCTTCAGCTCAATTTAACTTTAGACAACCCCCCTCCTCCCCTCTCTCTCTCCTCCCCTCTCTCTCCTCTTCTTTTGAGTGGACCCCTGACTTCCTCTTTCCTAGAGCATTTACTTTAGGACATTTGCAATTGGAAATTCTTTTCTGCCTCTTTGAGATGTAAATCTTTTAAAATACTTTTTTCCCCCAGTTTATAGCTCAGGGATGTCTTTCTCAAGGACCAGGAAACTATCTCTTTGAAATGAAATCATCAAGGAAGAATCAGCTAGCTCATCTCCAAGTTTCTGGGGGAAGCGTAGGAGACTAACTTCAGGGAGCAGCAGCCTTGTTCCAAGTTGTGAAACTTCCATTTTATCTAAGTTTACTTTTCCTTTGGGTAAGAAAGCTTAAGCACAGATAGCCACAATCTATTCTACCCCAGCCCTTAAAACTATCCATCTCCTAAAATCTGAAGTGTTGAGCTCAGACTGAGTTCTGGCTTCTCTTCCCTATAGCAATAGCCTTGAATAAAATCTTCCTTGCTTGATTCACTTTATCCAGTGCAAATTTTACTTTAACTTTAAAAAATATTTAAAAACATAAATAAATCACATTATTTAATTCATAAATGGATGAAATAAGTTCTCTGACTACTCTGAATTCCCTGTTTTCCTATTATAAAATTATAGTAATTGTTTTTCCTGACTTACCTCTTTTCTTTTTCCTTTCCTCCTTCCTTTGGACAAAGAATATTATATGACTTAATAATATATCTTTGTCTCAAGCTATGCTATTGAACCAACATAGGCTTGGATATAAAATTATTTTAAAAATATACTTTAGGTATTTGCCTTATTAATCCACTGAGAGTTAAAAGTAGTAATGCCTGATATAGAAACTTCATTTATTTAGTGTGATCTTTTCTGCTTTTTGTCCTTTTGATTCAAATTGGTCTCACATAGCACCCTAACTAACCTGCGTCCTTCTCCTTCGCCCTTGTACTCCCTCAATCAGTAAGCCCTCAGGAAAATGTGGTTCTGATCAGCATCCAGTACTCTTAGGAACAAAGCCTCAGGTCTGTTGACCCCAGAGACAGAGTTTCAGTCCCTCTACAGATAACATCTCTGTCTCAGTTGTGTTTTAGCTCCGGGCCCAGAAAAGCTGGGAAACCAGGTGAAGTGATGCGTGATGCAATGACTCATGAATCTTTATCCTCGCACCAACCAATCCATAGGGACCATGACCCTGATCATGACCCTTTCGTCCACATGATTAATGATTTTTTCCCCCAACATAACCCATCCCTTGGACGCCATCGAGAAGCTGCATCTTTGAGCTTTAGCTCAGCTGTGACTCCAGGTATAGGTCACTTCCTAAAAATAAATGCTTAGTCCAGTAACACTGCCATCTGTTCATTAGAAGGAAGGGGTCTTTTCCTGACCCATTCTTATATTTTCTCAGGGACTTCCATTTCACTTCCAGAGGAAGCACTATTAAAGTACAAGCAAACCCTCTCTGAACTCCCTATTCTCATTCTTCCTCATAGGAGGTGCTATGGGGCACCTGAAGGCGAACGGATGTGTTGAGAAGCAGTGATGGTTTGTCTAGTTGCTTTTCCTGTGTGACATAGCTTGCACTTGGAGTTTGAAATAGGCTAAACCTTACATTCAGTGTCTATGTATATCTACTGTAAACACTGCCTTTTTGCCACACAGAGTGCCTAATCTAGATTTTCCCAAGAATCTAGATCATGGGAAATTTTTGAAGGGTGGTGAAGGAAAAGTAGAAGTAGTTCCATTTTGAATCTAGACTTAAACTATGTCTACATATTTTAGGGTAACAAAGCTTATATTGTTCCTTAGCTCTTGTGTTTATCTTTGTGCTACTTCTTAAATCTGATAGAAGAGAAGGCACAGATATATAATATCTGTGAAACACATCCCTTCATTTTCTTAGTAATAAAACTATCACCAAGGCAGGAAATTAGAAAATTGCTGTTTTTTTTTTTTTTTTTGTAGAATTAATAGCATTACTTTAGATCCAGGTCATTTGATACATAGTGTTAGATATACAGCAATATGCACTCCATTTTTACTCACTGTATCAGTATTGAATATATTCCAGTTCTAAATCCAGATCCTAGAATTTAAAAATTTATATCATTAAGGTCCTTCTGCACCAGGAAAAAACAAGACAAGAAAGAAATAATAAAAAAGTTGCAAACCTCATCTGCTATTTTATTAGATATATTGCTTTAAACTTTTGTAAGAATATGGTGGCCCGGCTGATGTGGCTCAGGTTTTAAGTATTGACCTGTGAACCAAAAGGTCACTGGTTCCATTCCTGGTTAGGACACATGCCCAGATTATGAGTTCCTTCTCTAGTGGGGGGTATGCAGGAGTCAGCCAATCAATGTTTCTATCTATTCCTCTCCCTTCCTCTTTCTCTAAAATCATAAAAACATTTTTTAAAAGAAGAATACGGTATATGGTTCTCTTCTATTCCCACCTTCCTATTCTACCCTTAGTTTTCAGGGGTTTTTTTTAGCATAAAAGAAATTGCAATGAAAATTAATACACAGCTAAAATGTGCAACATCTAATAGTAAGCTCAACCAGAGCAACACAGATTCTGAGTGTGAAGGCTTCTTGCACTAGAAATATTTTAAAGTCTTATAGTTATACTATTAATTTGCTTCCTACTTTTCCTGAAGTTTAACAGTGAACTTATTTTGCTTAAGTGACAAACCAACCTCCTTGTCTCCATCTTCCCAAAAGATACAGCTGTGGGAGGAAGTGGGGTAGGAAAGAAGAACAGCACATTTATATTTATATTTTCTGTTCAGTACATCCTCTTTGCTTAAATAGATCTTGCCTTCCTGGTGGGTGTTTGCAGTGGTTCTTAAAGTTCAGCCTCCTGGGGCTGGCAGTAATGACTCTCCCATAGCTCTATTTTCTTAAGGCAGTGGGCAGAGGACTTTAATGAGACATTAGCATCTGAATAGGTCAGAAGTCCTGATATTTAGTGTGACAGAATTTGTGATATTTTTATTCATTTAATTATAAATCAAAAGTGTCTGTACTCTTATCAGCACTCAAGGTTCACATGTAGTCCAAAGTTTACTCTGTTAAATTAAACAAAATAGCTATCACATGTATTATTTAAGCAGTATATGTGTGTGTGTGTGTGTGTGTGTGTGTGTACATATTTGGGATGTAATAAAGAACTCATAAAGAACTCATAACTTTGCTCTGTAGAGATCAAATCCATGAAAAGGGAAAGATAAATTAATCAGGGATTATATTACGATCTCTCATTGCATTTATCTATGATAAATATTTGTTGAAAATGTTCTACATACAAGAGGCTCTACTGTGTATGCCTTGAGGTTAAACTTAGTACCTGTGCATTAGGCAATGTGTGTAAAAAGAAGAACATATTTTGGGCTCTACCGTCTTCATACCTGTGTAACTTTGGGCATTATTCTCAGCCTCTGGGTATCTCTGTCTCAAATCTATAGCTGACAAATTTTACACTTGACCTGCCTATCTCAGAGGATAGTTGGGAGAGTCAAACAAAGCAATGCATATGGATCTTCACCCACACCTATGGTCCCTGAATGAGGACAAGGATGCTTCATCAAAGTTTGTTTCTGTAACTGATCAGACTATAAAATGGAATATTAATTTAAGGAAATCAGCTGAATGTAATGGCTAAAACCACAGATTTTTGGTTTGAACCTTGTGTTTGCCATGCACTAGTTGTTGGTGGGTCTGTCCTAAGCTTCCTCATGTGTAAAATGGTATTGTATCTAGTCCACAATATTAATATCTAGCTCATATTAATATTATGGGGCTATATCAACCTTGGTTGCAAAACAAACCCCAAACTTGGTGGCTGAAACTCAATGGGTGATTCTCCTGCTGCTTTAACTTGGGTCACTCACTCAACTAAAGCTCTTTGGTGATCCCTCAGGGAATATTTGATCTTTAAAGATCACTTGGCTTTCTGGTAGGTGGTCCTAGTCATTGGTAGGCCTCTCTTCCCGTGTGGTCATTTATCTTCAAAGAAAGCTTGATGTGGGTCCCTTCGTCCTGGCAGTCTCAGGGCAGCAAGAGAGCGAGAGCAGAAGCTGCAAAACTTCTTTCAGCCCCAACTCTCAACTCACAAATGTCACTTCTGCTGCCTTTCATGGCCAAAGCAAATCATCAGGGCAGCACAGACTCAAGGGCAAGCAAGGCAAAGTCACATTACAAAGATATGCAAACACAAATGGGAGAAATGGTTGCTATCCTTTGTAATTTTATCACAAGGATGAAATAAAGTGACATTTGCAAAGTGTTTAGAGCAGAGCTTGGAAATAGTAAACTTTGTAAAGATACTAAATGAATAAATTGTTACTGCATTTTACTGGAGAGTAGAGAACATTTACACTTTCATACGAAATAAGAGATGTATGTAAAACATCTTGGGTGTGTTAACACAAAGGATGACTTTAGATGAGATGGAGAGCATATCCTATGTTCTATGATGAACAGCAACACCTAACGCAGAAAAAGACATTTTAGCGTGGCCTTAAGAGAAAGGTAAAATTGAACTGGCAGTCCCGGTTATCTGCAAAATCCTCCTTCTGCTGAACTAGAATCTCAGAGTTATTTTACAATCATTAGCAATAGGCCCACCTAACTCTTCCTCTGTACTTTTCTAACGGTAAAATATCAGGTTTTAGAGGAGAAGCAATCATGCAAGTTAATAAGGTTTTTTGACCGAGAAATGTTATATGTCCCGGCTCACCTTCTTCTAATGCAGAATAAATTGTTCCAGTCCCATTTAGGCTGCTTTTCATTTGACTCATTTTTTTCTTCCTATTTAAGCGAGGGAAGAAAATAATAATAGCTAATATTTACTAAACATGAGCAGGCATTGTTCTAAAGTGCTCAACATCTATTAATTAATTTAATCTTTACTCCAAGCCCATGAGTTCAGCACTTATCCTTAGATGAGAAAATGAAAGCACAGAGAAGTTAAGTAATTTGCCTCAAGTCACATAGCTAATATGTGTCAATTACATGATTCAGCTACAGGCAATCTAGCCTGTTTATCTCTGCCTGCATCCTAACTTCTTCGTGATGTAACAGATTCTAAGGTTGCATGTTTTCAGCTTGTATTTCTTTATATAAACTAAAGTTTCTAAACACCATACAAAGATGAAAATGTATAAGGACTCCATATGAGTCAATACAGACTGTGGAACCAGACTATTAGAGCTGGAAGAGATCATAAACTCATCACCTGAATTAGCTATCACTTTTCATTTATGATGCATTGTGAACGATAGACATGGCTAAATGCCAAACAATGCTCCTCTCTTTGCGCATGTCCCTAAGTGAACTCAGAATCAAGGCATCTGGAAGGGATTCAGTGATTGCATTTTGTTCATTTTTTATAGACCACCAAGGTCATTTTAAATTCTAATGATTCGCCATGAAGCTCAATTTTCTCAGCTCAACTAGTTCTGATTCTAAAAATAATAAATTCATTTAAAATGTGCATGCTAATCATCACTCTACATAGAAGTACATAAATGCAAAAAAAATTATAAAATAAGATTTTACAGAATCTCACTGTCTAGAGTTAAGAGCTGCTAACAGATTGGTCTAATTTTCATGTCTTCTGTCTGAAATATTTCTTTTAATAAATAATCCTCAGACTAAGGTCCTAGTTTTCCACTTAACACATGACTAATGTCTCTGAAGATGTTAAATATTGTGAAGACAAAAGTTGAAATAGCCACATAATACTTTATTTTATGGATAGAACTTCATCACACATTGTCTACACTTAATGACTCAGCTTGCCATATATTTTTCATGATTCTGGCTTGGGGGTAATATCCTATTTCCCTCTACAATTTAATACCAATGCAGATGTCACAATCTCTATTAAATCTCAGGTTTTGATGCTGCTCAGGGCACCTTGATCAAGCCTCCAAAAATCAAAAAAAGGAAAGACTCTAAACCTTCACAAACCCCACAGGAGACAAGTAAGAGATGATATTTCACATTTCAGCCTAGAGGTGAAATAACCTTTTTAAGATGTAAATTTTTCATAAAAATGAGGTGCTGTTTTCTATATGAAAGACTCGTCAAGATCTCTGTACATTTGTCATGTCAAATAAAGTGAAGGTAACAAAATAGGGAACATAGTTATATTTGGATTGCAGAATTACTTTCTCATATATTCATTCATTCTATATTCTACTCAGATTGTCTAGAGGACTAGTTATATACTTATATATACTAGTCGCTATTTTTTTGTGACATAATTAAAGCCGCCTTCCTTTCCTTTCATTAATGCTGTTAGGAAATTTTGCATTTAGGCATTATATTGAGTGTGACTTACTAAGTAGTGGTCTCCAAATGCCCATGTACAAGTTGCAATCTATTTACCATATTTCAGAGCATCCTACAGTCTTGATTTCTGAGTTCCTTTTCTAGGAAATGATTCAGAATGATTAGAAACACATCAATATGTTTTATTTACTTGATGGCTCCTTACCCTTTGACCCCTTCCATAATTTTTCCCACAATCTGGCAGCTTACTTGTTCAAGGCCAGTAGGGGAGACCCTCAGTGTTTAAAGAAGGCATAAATCTTCTAATAAGGAGCTTTCAAAACCATAAACACACACACAAACAAATTTCCTTTTGATTAACTCAAAGTCAACTCCTCACAGCCCTTAATTACATTTAAAAAGTCTCTTCACTTTTGCGTTGTGTGGTTGAGATATCCTATCATAGTCACAGATCCTACCCACAATTGCGGGAAAGGAATTTTACAAGGCCATGGGTTATTAGGAGAGCCCTTTCCACGGTCTATACATTAGAATCACTCATTTTGACCTTCATAAAAATCAAATATAAATTTGACCTTTGGTTGGTGTTGACATTTTTTATGGCACATGGGAAAACATGCACACACATTTCGTTAAAATTTTTTTAGTGAAGGCAAGATATAAGCCTTAGGTTACTGGGGTAAGTTATTTAACCTTATGAGCTTCATATTTCTCCTGTAAAAAAATGAGTATAATAACATCTCTCCATGTATTTGATGCCATGAATGTAAGGCATCAAATTTAGTATCTGTTATTCGGCAAAAACTCTAGGAATTAAACCTATTATTAACAGTGGCATTGGTATCATTATGCTGTTACTTTGTCATACATAAACACATTACTTATTAAGTCTTTGATAACAGAACTTACCTTACAATATAAATTTCAGAGGACAAAGATTGGGTATCTGTTCTTTTGTTCTGCTTATGTAAACTTTTGACCATGAAAACTGATACATGTTTAAAATTGGACTTAAAATATTACCAACTATATCAGTGGTTCTCTGCCTGTTTTATTTCAGGAAACACATAACTGATGACTCACAAATGAAATATTCCTCCAGATATACCTAGCATTGTAAGCAATTTTGTAGGCAATAGCTCTAAGTCAGCACTTTATTTCTGGAGGGCTACCTGGAATTCATGCTCATTAGTGCAAAAAAAATAGTAAAATCATAAAGTACTAATGACATTTCTTTCAAGTGATTGAGGGATGTCCTTGTGGTGGTGGTCTGTTGAACTAGAAGATGACTATTGGTGAACAGAATGTTTTAATTTGTGATCTTTTGCTTCAAATTAATGAGTATTTATGTATAGTTTAGAGAGAAAGGCTACCCAAAGGCTAACTGCCCCAGCAGGCAAGAATAATTAGTAAATTCATTCATTATCTGTTTACATTTTAATAATGAGTAAGGCTCTCTGCTTTTACCACAAGTGCCAGTTAAGGAAGGATTGTTCATTTAGACTGAGCTTGGCGTCCTGCTGAGTAATGGAATGTTTGTGAAATTCCAAAAGTGTTTCCTGTATTATTAAACCATTGAGCCAAGGACAGTCTATTCCCTAAATAGTTGGCTTTCCTAAATGAACCATAGAACACAAGGCAATTCATGAATCCTTTACTTGTTTCTCCTGGTGCAGACCTTAGCTGGCAGTAAGGCCCTCTGAGTTGTGACATATGAGGCATGATTCAAAAGGAAGAAACTGATTGCTACTAGTCGCCTAAGATATCCATCACAGCCCTTTAAGGTGACACTTTCATGTTCATTTATCTTTATGCGGGAGCACCTTTTACCTGGAAAGTAGAACGCTGTGGACTTTGGCTCTTTTCCTCCCATCATTCTTGACAATGTGTGCCTTTCATTTAGAGTTTTCAATAATCAATATATTTTATTAGTCATTGTTTGAGATATTTTCAGAAATCCCCCATGTCACCCGAATAAAAACTGACAATCTTCTCAAATAGTGCAATTCCTATTTCAGTGACTATAAATCAGAACCTGGAGCTGCAACTGCAGTTCATTACTTGTTGGCACATTGCTTCAAGTGCTGTACCTAGCTGACCTGCTTTCTGGTTACATTTATGGCCTCAGCCAGACACATTACCATCAGGAAAGAAAAATGGTGACGACCACAAATTTTGTATATATATATATATATATAAGATATTTGAGGTAATATTTAGAACTCTTTCTTGGAACACAGGAATTGGAATCTTAAGTAAAAGTGCTACATCTGTCATTTCTCAGGAACTTGACTTTTAAATCATTAAACATCTGCAAATCTTATCCTACAAAATTGGGATAAGTGTCTTATGCAAGCCTTAATATTATAAGATAAATGAAAGAACTTGTCAATGTTTCTGGCACCTGAAAATGCTTAAGGAAAAAGTCTAGCACCTAGACTCTGGAGTCAGACTAATTGGGTTCAAGACCCAGTAATAGGAATAAGATCTAGGTCGCAATGCCTTGACCTTTGTTTCTCAGGTTTCTTATCTAATAGTATGGGAAAAATGATAATATCTACTTAAAACAAGGTCTAGACGATGGTGTTAACTACATTAGTCCTTGCTAGTCATATTATTGATAGTGTTATTTTTGTCATCATCATTATTACATAAAGCTTTTCAAAATATTTACTCCCTAAATCAATCAAACACTGTCATAATAATGGACTCTGGTTTTTATTTTTACTTGTTGTGATAGCTCGCAGTGCTGGATCTTCTTAAACAACTACAAATTGTCTGGGGGAAATTACTCAAAGGATAAAACAATCAGTATCTTCACACCCTTTACAATTGTCTATTCTCTCCTATTCTTAGTTACTCCAAGAATTCCTTTCGAAATAATAAACTCCAAATCAAATGAGAAAGAATTTGGTAAACTTCTAATCTACATATTTATAGACGTATATGTGCATTTTTTTGTGTGTGCTAATCTGTTGAGAACTTGAGATTATCTTGTTTCATTATCTATTTCTATCCTTCAATAACCTCATGAACTAGGCAGTATTATTTTCAGAACAAAGGACACCGAAGAAAACAAAACAAAATGGTGGTTCAAAGAGTTTAAAACTTTCTCATTCACACAGCAAGATGGGTGTTTGAAGCCACATCTGCCAGAATTCTAAACAGACCTGAGAAGTGATGTGCAATAGGAAACTTATTTATACCTAGTGCAGTAGTGACTAGTTGCTCAGTGCCCCAGGCCGGGTTGGCTGGTATCCATGTTGCACCCATTAGTAATTGTTTCTATATCGACCTGCTCTTGATCAATGAACAATATTTCTGTACTCCTTTTCAGTGCCTGGTGTTGACCGCTGATGGGATTTTCAATGTCATCTGCTCATTTCTCATACATTTCTAAAAGGAGATTTCTTAGCTCTGCGATTTTGAGGGGAAGAGCCATTCCCATCCTTTTTTTTTTTTCAGGAGGCAGAATGTTATATAATTGAATTCTCTGACTGGGGGTGGAGTGGGGGTGGGGGGACAAAGTATGTTATGTAAGAAATCTTGGAAGAAAAAGAATGGGGCCAATTAGGTCCAGGATCATCACCATCAACTTCAAGTTAGAAACCTGTCATGATCTGAGTTTTATCATAATAGTGATTCCCCAGCAGGCAGTCTTAATGATTATACTTTATTTGTAGGGCATTGGTTTGGTTTCCAGATCAGCTAATGAGTGGGCAAATATAGAATGTTATAGACTCCCCATTTCTCATCTTAAATTGTTATAAAAATTAATTATTTTAACTAAACTCACTTCCTAGGTAAGTACTGTGATGAGATTTAAAGATTCAAAACAATATAAAACCCAACAACTACCTCTTTTCTGCATGCACCAAGTTAAAGTCTCCTAAGTGGCCTTTTCTCAAAGCCAGTTGATACACAAATACAGCAGCAGTGATTTTATTGTGCTCTCGGGCATTTATTCAGTGCTTAGTGGCCTGGGAAAATCAAAAGGTCTAAGGCCCAAGAGATAAATAATGAGGATAACATTTTCAATTCAATATTCTTGCAGCTAATTTCTTTTACAAAATAGCTGTGGTAAGAATTTAAATACAACTAGGAACGATTTGAATAGTTCTAAATTTTAATATGTTGCAATAAATTCTAAGTTTGTACTAGGTTGAAGTCACTAGTTAGATATCCATTGGAGAGCTATATAACAGATTTTATTTTAACACTATTCTATGTAGTGGATCAGGCTAACAGTGGATATGAAAATCTCCCTGGACCTGAATGGTTAGTGAATGTATAACCTAGTATATTTTTCAAAAAAAAAATCAATGTACCTTTTTATGTCTGCTTTTATCCCATCCATCATTAAATACTCCTTTACAATATCTTGTAGTTTAATTCAGAATCAGTTGTATTTCAAATTCATGACATGAACATGAATAAGTGGCCTTTGTGGGCTGGATCATGCCCCTCCCCGTCCAGTTTTTATGTTGAAGCCCTAATCCCAACTACCTCAGAATGTGACCGTATTTGGTGATAGGATCTTAAGAGAGGTCATTGCATAAAATGAGGTAGGTAGTGTGACTCCCTAAGAAATATGTCTGATATTTTTATAAGAGGAAATTTGGATACAGATATAGACAGAGAGAAGATGATTTAAAGGTACTGGGAGCAGATGACCATCCAGAAATTATGGAAAAAGGCCTGGAACTGATCCTTCTTTTACATTCCTCAGGAAAAAAAACAAAAAACAAAACAAAACAAAAAAAAAACAACCCTCCAAATACCCTGATCATGAAGTTCTAACCTCTGTGTATGAGGACATAAATTTTTGATACTTAAGTCACACAGTATGGTATACTTTGTTATGGCGGTTTCTAGCAAACTAATATAGCAGCCTATCCTAATAGGTCTCTATCTATAAATGATGGAAAAGAGTGATTTGGAAAGAAAATTTAATCTCTTATAAATTAAAGTTAATTATATATGTTAACATATATAAAATCTCAAGTTATGAAATTAAATTAAAAACCAACACTATAGATTATAGAAAGCCACACAAACTTTGCCAACTGCATGCATAGTAATAAGAAAGAGAAAAAAATAAAGCACTAAAGTAAAATAGGAAATGTTGTGGGGATTTTAAATATAGAGTGGGGAAGACTTTGATGAGAAGATAACTTGAAGAAGGTAAGGGCCCTTCCTAGTCATGCAAAAGTTTGAAGGGATAATATTTCAAGAAGAATGAGCCACAAGAGCATACATAGACTGTATATAGCTTAGCAAAGTGTCTAATATGAATTTGGGGAAGAACTGGATGTAAAATAGTGGCAGGGAATAAGTAAAGAGACATAAATAGGTAAAGGATCTTTTGAGAGCTTCATAATTCACTGCAAAAAAGGCGGATTTAACTCTATGTAAGACAAAATGTGACAGGAGAGTTATAAGCAGAAAGGAGATACAATCATGTTTATATGTTTAAGGGATCTATCACTTTTGCTGCATATTTGAAAATAGACTTAAAGTTGGCAAGAATGGGAACAGTGAAAGATGAATGAGGCTAGGACTGGGATAGTAGCAAAAAAAAGGTGTTGGTAAATAGTCATGTCTAAATACCTTTTGAAGGGCCCAGCATCATTTTACGGTGTGTGGGAAAGATAACTCATGTTTTTGACCCGAGAAAGTACAATCATGGAGTTGCCATTACAGAAGACGGGTAAAACTGGAGATAGAAAAGGTTTAGTGGGAAATTCAATATCTCAGTTTTGATGGATCTTACAAATAGAAAAATACAAAAATGAACCTGAGGTTCAAACAAGACCATGGATTAAGGAAGAAATCAGCATATACATAGTGTTAAAACCTCTCAACTGATGATGCTATCTAGAGGTGGAAAAAAAGGTTCCAAGAATGAGTTGCCATGAGCAAAGGACACTGAGGACAAATGACTTTTGAAGTACGAGGAGAAATAAGAAAAAGAGTGCCCTAGATGAAAAGTGAGGCATGTATGTCAAGAAGTTTCTGTAACATTTCCATATATACAGAATCTGGATTGTGGATATTTGTTCATTTAATAATTTATTCACTTATTCATTCACTCATTTAGAATTCCCTTGTAAGCTAACCAAATTTTCTCTGCTATAACCACTCCAAACTGGGAAAACTCTGATTGTTGAGTGAGATACTCTTATTAGCTCTTGTTACATAATAGCCACAAAACTTCAGTGGCATACTCATTTATATAAACACAAGTCACATGGCCACAAACAAGTTCAAGCTCGATGTATGAAAAAAAAGTAGAGAAAAGGAAATCAATATTTTTCTGTAATTTAATCAATGATAAGCAACACTACAGAAGCCAAGCAGAGAGTCTTTTTGGTGGACTAATGATCTTTAAAATTCTACTGAAGGCAATAACTACACTTCCAAGGAATGTAAAATGTAACAAGTTAAGAACAAGAAAACATAATGAAAAGCATTTCAAAATTGGTTAAATTTATAAAATTAAAAAAATATATATCAGTGGTTGTTAATTTGTTAGAAGTAAGTCACTTAATCTGGCCACAGTCAGGATAAGGAGAACTAGGCTCTGGCATGTAGAGAGAAGAATGTCAACAAATTTGTGGGCATATTTAAAAAACCACTGCAGATAATCATAACAGCCCTAATTGGCTTGGGTCAGTGGATAGAGTGTCGGCCTGTGCACTGAAGTGTCTTAGGTTCGATTCCAGTCAAGGGCATGTACCTTGGTTGTGGGCACATCCCCCAAGATGGTGTGTAGGAGAAAGCTGATCGAGGTTTCCCTCTCAGTGATGCTTCTAATTCTCTATCCTCTACCTTCCTCTCTGTAAAAGAAATAAATAAAAAATAAAAAAATAAGTCATAACAAAGAAATTACATAATTTATCTGAAATATTACCATACTAGAGGTCTGGTGCATGGATTTGTGCAGCAGGTGGGGTCCCTTGGACTGGCCTGTACCTTCTCACAATCTGGGACCCCTTGGGGAATGTTGGGGAGCCAGTTTAGGCCTGATCCCCACAGGCCTGATCCAGACAGGAGGGATCCAGATCCTGTGCATTGAGCATCTGCCCCCTGGTGGTCATAGCTTAGACTTTTATATATATATTAGAGGTTCAGTACATGAAATTTATGCACAGGGGATGTCCCTTGGCCCAGGCTACTTTATCTCCAATCTAGACCCCTTGGTGTATGTCTGATGTCCATTTAGGCCCGATCCAGGTATAATCAGTCCTAAACAGGCAGTCAGACATCCCTTTCACAATCTAAGACTGCTGGCTTCCAACTGCTCACCTGCTTGCCTTCCTGATTGCCCTTAACTGCTTCTGCCTGCCAGCCTGATCATCCCCTAACCAATCCTCTGCCAACCTGAGTGATGCCTAACTGCTCCCCTGCCAGCCTGTTTGCCCCTAACTGCCCTCCCCTGCAGGCCTGGTCACCCCCAACTGCTCTCCTTTGCAGGCCAGGCTCACCCACAACTGCCCTTCCCTGTAGGCCTTATCACCCCTAACTGCCCTCCTTTGCAGGCCTAGTCGCTCTCAACTGCTCTTTCCTGCTGGTCATCTTGTGGTGGCCATCTTCTGTCCACCTGGGGGCAGCCATCTTTGACCACATGGGGAAGCCATCTTGTTTGCTGGAGTGATGGTCAACTTGCATATTACTCTTTTGTTAGATAGGATAGAGGCCTGGTACACAGGTGGGGGCCAGTTGGTTGGCCCTGAAGGGTGTCTGACATCAGGGTGAGGGTTCCCTTTTGGTGTGGGACAGCCTGGATGAGGAGCCTGCAGGCTTACCACTCCCCCTGGCGACCCAAGAGGGGCCCTGGTATCTGGTACTTATTTATCTTCTACAATTGAAACTTTGTAGCCTGGAGCGGAGCCAAGCCTCCTGCTTGCTCCATGGCTATAGCCATTTTCTTTGGGGTATATTTATCTTCTATAATTCAAACTTTGTAGCCTTCAGTGGAGGCCTGGGCCTGCCAGTGTGTGCAGGAAAACTGACTTCCTCCATTGCCAGGTAACCCAAGCCTCCTGCTTGCTCTGTGACCACAGACATCTTGTTTGGGTTAATTTACATACCCACTCCTGATTGGCTGATGGGCATGTGGGTGTCACAGAGGTATGGTCAATTTGCATATTACAGTTTTATTAGATAGGATTTTAAATGTTTCTTCTGTGTTAGGCCATGTTTTTGGCCATATTTGCCAATAATATATATATTGGGGAAATGGCCATTGCAGTGTATTAACTTTGTCATGAAGTTAAAGACAATAGTTCTCCAAATTGCTTCAGGTTATCTTGGATTTAATTCAGTGATTAATCAGAAATTTTATCAAATTAATATGCTTAGGAAGAAAGCACTTTTTAATTTGTTTTTCAAGTGATAAAGTATTTGCATACTTATTAAAAATACTATTTCTTTTTTGTAGGTAGAAGCTGAAATAAGAATTCTTGTCTCACATCTATTGTTTACTTGATTGAGATGTGACTAAAGGATATGGCAACCTTAAAAACTTCTCTTTCTATTCTTGTAAGGCTCCTGAATTTCCTTCCTTCTGCTACCTTGTCTTAGCTTAGGTTCTCCTTGCTTGCGTATCATTCTCAATCCCACATAGATTTATTTTTTATTTATCCCTGGGATATTTTCCAGGACTAGTTTGGTTGCTGCAATTGGAGGTACATAAATAAAAGGCAAAAAACGAATAGGTCAGCAAATCCAAAACATAATTAATGCTTATTTTTAAAAAATTTTAAATTAATTAGAAAATTCATAGAGTTGTACTCATTAGCCACTTAATTCTTTTTCAATAAATTATTTGGTACTGTAATCAAGAGAGACTCAATTACTTAAAGAAATTAAGAATCAACTTTTCTTAAGTTACTAAATAGATTGTAATAAAAATAGAAATAAAATCTATATACATTGATTTTATGCATTTCAGTGGAATTCTGTAATATTAAAATATTAAAATTTTTAATTTTATTAAAATAAGTAATATTAAATAAGTGCATTGATTGTATGCAGAAAGAGAATGCTTAATTTTTCCTGCAATAACTTATAGGAGTGGTTAATCCATTTTTAAGAAAGAAAATCTTAAGAAGAATAAAGAATCCATTTTTGATTGAGTTTCCAGATTGTTTGGGGAATCACATATCCTTCCACAATGCTTCTTCAGAATTTTTCTCAAACACCAATTTTTCTGTTTTCATTTTTTAACTGAATTATAAGGCACTTGTTTCATTCAGATACCCTCCAATCAATGACTACCTCTACTTCCATAGTCAGTAAAGGGAATCAGCATTTTCTTCATTACCTGCTAATACTTCCAACTGAAATTTTATTAAGTTTTTCAATAAATGATCTCTCTCTCATTATGTCATTGTGATTTCTCAATGAAAGACATAAAGTAAATTAGTTCATCATCTTCTCAAAATGGTCACTTCATCAACCTGTTGAACTAGTAGCATCCATCTTTCCTCTCTTTCTGCTGCCCATTTCTTTTTTTATTTTCTTTATTAAGTTATTACATATGTCCTTATCCTCTCATTACTCCCCCCCAGCTCCTGCTCATCTGCTGCCCATTTCTTAAATCATTATAAATTCTGTATACATTAAGATCACATGTGAAATTTCATGAACACAACTCTGAAGGTATAGGTTGTGACAAGATACCTATCTTTTTAAAGCACCCAAAGTGATGTGCATATTAGTTCTGTAAGCCACTATTTGTCAAGGATCTCATGCTCTGTATCCTCCAGTAAACTCCTGCTCTCCTGCCATTCATATTTCTTCTTCCACAAGCCCTCTTTTCCAACCTCGCTATGACTTCAAGCCTTTTATCCATTCTCTGTTTCTTCTCATTCCAACCTAATCCCCCACATGCACATTTTGGTTTCACTCACTCTCATGGACCTGCAGGCTGATTAGCTGAACTCCATGATCTATCAGCTACTGATGACTGTAATGCTATCTCAGAAATGTTCAGAACTTTTTCTTCACTTTTACTTGTCATGCCACAGAGTTGAGTCATTATCTTGCCTTTTAAATAGAATATATTTTTCTCATTGAACATTTTATAATAAAAAATAGGAAAATATATATAATACATAATATTTTTAAATATTGCTTATAATTTCAATAATAATTTATCACTAATTTTTAGTCAATAATAATGTCTTTAAACATTTTTCTTTCCTGGAAGGAAATATATTTCAGACAAATCACAGGTAATCTTACTTTTATGGACTGATTATCAGGTCCCCCATTCTCATATGTTGACATCTGATTCCCAATGTGATGGTATTAGGTGATGGGTTCTTTGCGGAAATGATTAGGTAAGGAGGGTTATTATTAGGGCCTTTATTAAAGAGATTTTAGGGAGCTATCTTGCTTTTTTCTGTCATGCAAGGACATAGCAGACTCTCACCAGACACCAGAACAGCTAGTCTTAGCTTTCCCAGCATCTAGAACTATGAGAAAGAAATGTTATTTAATCCACCCAGCCTATGGTATTTTTGTTTTGTAGTCCAAATTGACTAAGATAATTATAGGCCATTAATATTCAATTTTGGTAACATATACATATACTTTACCCAACAATTCTATATGTGACAATTTATCCTATCAGTCATTACAGGTCAAAGTCATACAGCTCTGATGACTGAGTCTACTAAATAATTATGCTACATATTCTTGTCTGGCCCACTCACATTACATAGCAATCTTCTCATGCATCTTTACAGACTTGAATTCATGACCTAAACAATATAAAATTTTGGTCTCCTCCAAATTATAGTCTCATTAACATTCTTCATTCTCTTTTCTAACTTTATCTAGTCAATCTCTCTCTCTTTGACAAGTTCTCCAAAATCTCTTATGCTTCCACTTTACCTTTAGAAATTGACCTTTAAAAATCTCATAAGCTTCCATCTCTACCTTTAAAAGTTTGTTGTTCCTATTCTGTATCAAACCTTCTAAAACCTCTTTATTCTTGTTTTTATATTTCATGCAGAGGGAAAAACCTTCTTGATATTGCCCTGGGAAGGATTATTAGATATGACACCAAAAGCACAGACAACAAAAGCAAAGATAGATAGAATAAAAAAGGGTCCTCATTGTAGTTTTGTAAATATAATATAAATAATGATTTAACTTGTAATAAAGTTATCAAACTTTACAGGTTACCAAATGGATACTAGAATAGAAGAAAATAAGAATAGTTTTTTAAACTACTAAAGAATGTAAAGTTTTAAATTTATAATTTTGCCACACTTGAGCTTCATGTGGCTTCACCAGCCATTCGGTTAAGACATAATGTCAATCTTACACAAATTCTTTTAGAGAATTAAAAAAAAAAAAACTTGAAAGACTTTCTAACTCATTTTATGAAGCCAGCATAAACTTGATACCAATCCTTAAAATATTTTTACAAAAAAACAACAAATTTAAATTCACTTTTAAACATTACAGCAAAAATTATAAATGTGATACTATACAAAAATGCAATGCATTTTATTAAAGACTGGAAGCATGGTGCACGAAGTCTGTGCATGGGTAGGGTCCCTAGGCCTGGCTGGCGACTAAGGCCATCTGTGGGGCAACCAGCAGGCTGGATGATCAGGGGCTGCTGCTGGCATCCACCTTGGCTGGCAGCCTGGCACTGCCTGTTTGCCAGCCCCACCCCCCTCTCAGGGGGCAGATGCTCAACCAGGAGCTGTCCCCAACTAGGGGCAGCTCCTGCTATATAGGTGAGCCACCTGTAGCTCCATGGGGCTTACAATGAGTAATGGGAACAAATTAGCATAATCACAATCCATGTTGCTAAATTGTGGGTTCCAGAATGAGCAACAACTGAAGCATAAACTAATGACCATGTAGATGTTGTGTTTTCTCTGGTTACTGTTATTGGTTCCCATTGGTCCGATCAAGTGAATGCAGAACTTTTATCTGATGGTTGTACATTCTTGCTGCCTACGTGTAAGAAAACCTGTAGTTGTAGTCAATTATATTTGTTGGAAAACATTTTGCAATGAAAAAAAGCCAAGCTCAGAAAGAAGCCAGCATAAAAAGACAATTATGCCAGGAGAATTTCTGCAAAATTAATTACTTTTCTTAAAAATAAGAAACAATGAAAAACCTTTGTCTTCTAGCGGAGCTCTGTAGATACCTACGTTTTCCCTCTGCTCTCACTTCTCCCCCAACTCATGAAACCTAACCGAAGAGCGTGTCCTTCCATTTAGTTCAATGTTGCTCTCTTTGAAAACTCAGACACCAGCCTTCTTTTCTCACATTGCAGGTGTCTTTTCCCGTCAGGTCCTCTGCCTGGCTAAGGTCAAGTTCCTGCAGCATCTTTGCTACTCAGGCGGAAGAAAGCCAGAGGAAGCTGGCTATTTGCAGAACTGGTTTGGAATTTCAGAACACAGCATAAATGCCTCGCAAGGTCATTTATGAAGGTTCTCTCATAACCTCTATGAATAAAATAATAACAATAATGGTTAAATGTACTGACTCTTTATATGCTCCCGTGTTTAGAATTCAATCGGCATCCTTAAAACTGTTTGGTGAGGTCGGTGTTGTTATTATCCTCAATTTATACGGGGGATAGCTGAGATTTAAAAATTTAAATAACTTGCCGAAAGTGACACAGTTAGCAATGAGAAATAAAGAAAGCACTATAAAAATTGGTGATTTGGGCTTACTAAGAACTCTATGACTTTGGAAATAGTCAAAAGTAGTAACTTTTATCATGCCTTCCAGAATTCAAAAAAAAAAAAGGTAAATATTTTCATTTACAACAAGAATACAACCAAAGATAATTCTCTGCTACATAATTATTTTCATCTTCCATTTTATCTTTGATTCCAGGAATAGACCATGTATTTGGAACTGATGCTACTCACATCAAACAGGATTTAAAAGAAAACATTTTTCAAAAATAGATTCCTTCATTCTCGGAGTTAAAAAGGACTTCAGAAAGTTGATTGAAAGAAACTGTTGAGGAAGGACACTGAAGAGAAAAATTATACCACTATCATTTATACACAGAACTTTACTATTTATGTAGCTATTTGCTACCTAGACTAAGTGGTGTGAGAACAGGGCCGCATCTTATTCAACCTTTTATATCAGCATCATGCAAGTTGCTAAGCTAAAACATCCTCTTATTTGCCTTTTAAAACAAACCTGTGAGGTAGTCAGAGACAGTTTTTTATTATTTTTATTTTTATTTTTAAGAATGAGAACATTAATTTCCCAAAGCCACCCAGATAGTAAGTCGGAAACATGGGCTTTGTATTAACATATTGCCACCATAGCATCAGAATTATTTAACCTATACTGACCTTACTCAAAATTTAGGCAGACCCATAATTTAATAAGAATACAGTATATTTTAAATCAAATAAAAGCAACACTTTCATTTTCTATAGTAACGATGAATGCATGGCCCCGATCCCCTACCCTGTTCTATTATGGTGAGGATTACTCTACTAACACTACTGCTCATTCAGCCAATAAAGATTTTAAATAATTTTGTTTTGCACGAACTGTTCTGGGACTGACGCAAGAAGAGACATCAAGCTTCATTTCCTGATGGAGGATAATCATTATCAAACTAATCTGTATTCCCTAAATGAAATCCACTTTTGTGCTTCTCTGGAGAAGGATTAGTTAGATTTCCAGACTATAAAATAGTGAGCAAACCTTGTTCTAAAATTATTGTTGCTTGAATGGCTTCATTCTCTTTCAGAGTCCTTTGAGGAAGAAATGATATGAAGAAGCTATCCATTGAATTGGATTGATATACAAATTAAAGCATTCAAAAGTCTCTAAAATTCAACTTAAAATGGACAATATTTCATCAGCAATATTTATTGATTATATTTTCTGTTTAATGGTTTTATGTTTTTTGGTATATTTTTGGTTGTGAGTATACAAAAACATATCATCCAGATTTCCCAGGCTCAAAATATTTACAAACTTATTGAAAACCCTCTTTCCTTCTTCTCTGCCTTTTCCAAAAGCACAACAGGGGCTCTCTCATTACTGATTTCTATGGAGAACAGACACTTCAACATTCAGTCAAAAATTCCTACTGAGCATCTCCTATGTGCCAGACACTGTTCTAGATTATGGAAAATTGCAGCAAACAAAACTTTAAAACATCTCAGCACTCCTGAAACTTATATTCTTATAATAAGAGAAAATATATTTGCCTAAAACTTATGAGGGCCAATGACCAGAATTATATATATACCCAAACAGGTAAATAAAAGGATTGCTAATTAATAACCATTCAGAAAGCAAACAGTAACTGAACATGGAACTTGAAATCAAATGAGACAAATCCATGTTGGTTTGCCCCTTCCTCCATATTTCATATTATCTTCTCCAGGCAGAAGGGCTCTGAAAACCTTTGCATGAAGATGATTTGCATAATTGCTTCTTTGTTTTCCTTTTTTGCCTAGTAAATTGATTTCAAGTATTGCTATTACTTCCATCACTGGCCTGTCAGAAATCAATCTCTGTGCTTTAAAAAATAGAGGAAATTTGTTTAAATATTATATTATTATATACAATCCTTATGAACAAACATTTCTGGAGTTTGGATTAGACCATGAAATAACTGATTCAAATGAAAAAAAAAAAAACACAAAAATAGCAACAATAATAAAACAGCAAGAAAAATAACAAATCACTCAGGTTCTTTAAATATATGATGCTGGCCACTGATCATTTGAATGTCTGAAAACTGTAAAAGTTACATTAATATATTAATTTCTATATCTTCCTGTGGTAAAAATAAAAATTTATCAGAACTTTTATTAGATAAAAGAATAAGTCTTGGAATTTTGGTATCTTCCTTTAGCTAGGGCCCAGCCCATTATAAAAGTTTAAAAATTTAAAACTTGGTCAAAAATAAATTCACGGTGAGAAAACTGGTAATCAAGAAGCAAATAAGTATTTCTGGTAAGATGCATAAATAATTTCTGAGGGGTGTGGGGGGAAGGGACTGACTCTTTTTCTATGAGAGTAGCAACCTAGCTCTCCAGAGTAGCAACCTGCTGGTCAAGAGACTAGTGACCTTTAGCCAGGCATTACTTCCTTTTTCTATAAATTCTAATAATAGTATTTTTAATAATCAACTCTATAAGTACTTTTATAATTTTTCCTCAAAAGTATCTCAATTAAGAGATAAATACTTTTTCAATAAATAGTTTTGAGATACTCTTATCTTACTCTACATAAAATTATTAACTCTAAATTGATCATAGACCTAAATGAAAGAGCTAAAATTATAAAAATCATAAAAGTATACAGGCATAAGTCTATGTGACCTTGGTTTAGGTAATGTGTTTTGTTTTATTTTGTTTTGATATGCTACCAAAAATACAAATTACTAAAGAAAAAATTAGATTAATTGGATTTCATTGATATTAAAAACTTTTGTGCTACAGAGGACACCATCAAGAAGACAGCCCACATATTTGAAAAAAATGTTTTCAAAAATATATTTGATAAGAAATTTCTATATAGAACATAAAAAGGATTTATACAACTCAATAGTAGAAAGGGAAATATATTAGTAAGGGAGCAAGGACTTTGGACAGCCATGTCTCCAGAGAGAATACAAATGACAAAAAAGCACACAAAAAGTTGCTCAACATAATTAGCCATTAGGGAAATGCAAATCAAAACCACAGGAAGAACCACTTCACACTCACTAGGATGGCTAAAAAAAAAAGTACAATAACAATATTGTGAGGTTGTGGAGAAATGAGGATCCTTGTACATCACCAACAGGACTGCAATTGAGGCAGCGGATTTAAAGAAAGGAGCTTGGCAATTCCTTAACAAGTTCTAAAACATTTTTCATATGCTCCTGTGATTATACTGCCTGCTATAAATCCAAGAGAATTGAAATCTTATGTTCACACAAACACTTGTGCCCAAATGTTTGTATTAATGTTATTCATACCCTAGCCAGTTTGTTCAGTGGATAGAGTGTTGGCCTATGGAAGGGTTCCAGGTTCAATTCTGGTCAATGGCAGGTATCTCGGTTACCAGTTCCTCCCTGGCCCAGGCTCTGGTCAGGGCTCCTGCAGGAGCCAATTAATGGATGTGTTTCTCTCACAATATTTCTCTCTGTCTTTCCTTCTCTCTTCCACTATCCCTAAAAAATGGAAAAATATCCATGGATGAGGATTTAAAAAGTTTTTTCATTCATAAAGTAAAAACCCAAATACCCATCTGCTAATGAAAGCGTGACCAAAATGTGGCATATTCATACAATGAGAACTTATTCAGCAGCAAAATCAAATCAAATATTAATACATGTTACAGTGTGAGTGAACCTTGAAAACATATACTAAGTAAAAGAAGACAGTCACAAAAGACGACATTTTGTATAATTCCATTTATATGGAATTTCTAGAATAAACAATTTTATAGGGGCATAACAGACATGAGTGGCTACTTAGAACAGGTTCCAGATATGCGGATGATGAGAGAGAAACCATTGCTAATGGTTATGTAGTTTCATTTTAGGGGGATGAGACTGTTTGCAAAGAACATAATGGAGGCGATTACACAACTTTGTGAATATCCTAAAAACTACCAAATTATGCACAGATAATAGTGAATTTCATGGTATGTGATTTATATTTCAATAAAGCTGTTAAAAAAATGAGAACACTTTGAATTGGCCTGTTAGAGGCCATTTACATTGAAGAAAGTTTACAATAAATCCTCAAAGTATAATTACAAACAAATTATTTGTGAAGTATTTTTTAAATGCTAATCCAAATATATACAAAAATAAGAATAATATTAATATTCCTAAGTCCAGTTGCTTTGGGGATTTGTTAGTTTAAGGCAGCTCATTATCCTTCAGAGAAAGAAATCTACAGCATCTTTTTAAAATAAAATGAGAAAAATCTTTTTACATAATTGAAAAATGATAGCTTAATTTTACCTATTGCTAATTACTCATGAAATTCTTTCATGCATCTCTCTGAAATCTAAACAGCCAGTTTGAAACTAGGCTTTGCTGAACTGACACTAGTGATTCCCAGTTAAGATTTGCTGCATTAAAATAATAGAGAAAAACATTTTTTTTTAATTAGACAAAAAGCATTATTTTAAACCTTTGGCGTCTTTTTCCCAAACCTTGTTATTTTACCACCCTAAATTCTTATGTCTCTGAGATCCCTTCTCTTAAAGGAAGCAAAATCTTTCAAGACAAGTCATCTATTTTCTTATTTACAGACTCAGAATATGTTTGTCAATACTGCCTAGAATTTTCTCCCTATAGTGAACACCTCTTTAGTCCACATAATTATTTTTTAATAATTCTCATTCTACCTAGGCCAGTGGTCGGCAAACCACAGCTCGAGAGCCACATGTGGCTCTTTGGCCTCTTGAGTGTGGCTCTTCCACAAAATACCATGTATGGGCGCACACATACAGTGCAATTGAAACTTCATGGCCCATGAACAGAAGTTGGTTTTTGGTCTGAGCGAGTCTATTTTGAAGAAGTGGCGTTAGAAGAAGTGGGGGTGTTGGTCGCATGTGGCTCAAGAACTGCAGTTTGCCGACCACTGAATGACCTAGGCAGTCATATCTATACAGTGTGATCACATTCCCTTTACCATAGGTGGTTGTCAAGGGATAGATCCACAATATAAGCAAACCCAGTTGCATTCTTCAAATGCTTTCCATGGAGAAGTCCAATCCAGTGTTTTATGTGATATTTCATGATTAATGTACGGCTTGCAGAAACAATACTCTAAGTTCCTTTTTTTCTTATAAATTCTTAGTGATTTCAGAGAGGAAGGGAGAGGGAGAGAGAGAGAGAAAAATCAGTGATGAGAGAGAATATTGATCGGCTCCTCCTGGATGCTCCTCAAGGGAGATTAAGCCAGCAATCTGAGCATATGCCCTGACTGAAAATTAAACCGTGACTTGGTTCATAGGCTGATGTTCAACACTGAGCCACACTGGCTGAGCAATCTATAGGTTCTTAACCCCGGCTCAGAAGGTGCATAAGCAGGCCCAAAGAACATTGGAGAAAGAAAGAAAAGAAATCTACAGTGTTGGACTATCCCAGGGTCTTCTTTGCTCCAAAACTACGATATTCACAGAGTCCCTTCACTTCCTTTGGAAGTTCCTATTCTTCAAGTGATGCTTGTGGTGTGGTAAGAAGGCGACGCTCCAGAGTCAGGTGTTATTTCATTTCCTTGTAATCATTTGATCTTCTTATGACTTTACCTGACTCTGCACGGTTTACTTTCACACCCCTGGGATCTAGAGCAGGCCAGAGTGATAGGGAAAGGAGAAAGTGCATGCAGAGTATTTTGGAGGATTTTCATTTTTGAGTTACAAAAAAGGCTAACAAAAAGTGTTATGTGTTTATTTTGGACACATGCGAAGAAAATCATCCTTGGAGCTGAGATAAATATTATTCATATGATTTATAATGCATTGATACTAACAAAAGGATATGAACACTGCTTTTCCTTTGTGAAAAAAGAATCACAATTAGCTTAAGAATGCAAGAACAACTACAAATTTTCAGGATATAACCTTTTGAGAATTGAAACGCATTTGAAAACTTGGGACACTAAAAATACTCTGATCCCAGTAATAAAATATGCTTGTTTAATTACATACCTGCTCAGCTATTTTAGAAAGTATACTTCCTCGGCAATTGAGAAACCAAAAATTGGACATCATTAACCTTGAATGTCTGAGGGCATGTTATTTATGCTGAGTATAAAATAATGGAATCCAAGTCTAGACACTCGGGAACAATTACAATGTAAGCTGTTTATTTTTATATCCTGTGATATGTTTTGGGAAAGCCATTACTTCTCATCTTAAAAACAAAGCAATACTCCTTAGAGGATCTTTTTTTTAATTTATTTTTTTGTCATCTAATTTTACCTTTTATCTCATTCTTTTCTCAATAACTGTACATATTCATCTTTGTTCATTAGCCGAAACTAATAAACTTTTTTGGACTTATTAGTTTATCTAATATTTGATGTAACCATTATTTTACCTATCTTTCATAACACAAATTATTCATAGTTTTCATTGGTTCATTCCATATAAGTTAATTTAAATTTAGTATAATTAAGTTTATTTTCTGGAGAGCTATTAAATTGTGTGGTGAGCACCATGTCAGGAGTTGAGAATATTAAGATCAATAAGTATGCACTACCTAATTGGAAAAATAATACATCTATAGGCAGTTAGCTGTGAGAGCACATAATAGGGTTGCTTCACCACAGTTGATGGGGTCAGGAAAGGTCTTTCTGGGTAGATGGCAGATGATCTGGTGGGAGATATTATTAGGTTAGGAAGACCTGTGACAAATTGAAAGAATATATTTGCAACAGAAAGAGAATTTATATTCAGAATTTTAAAAATTTATATATCAATGAAAGAGACTAGTAAATCAAAAACAAAATGAGAAAATATAATGTTAGGAAAAGTAGTTTTACATATGGAAAAAAATACAATGATTAACAAATAAAAATACAAGAATAAAGTCTGTGTTTCATGTACTCACAACTGTAAACTTACTGTTGCCCAATCCTGTATAGAACTAGAAAAATTTCAGGTAAAACCCTTAACTTTTCCTTTTCTTTTATAACCAGGAAAATAAATTTTAAAAATTAAAACACATTTCTGAATGAAAATCAATTATCTGGCAGAATAGGTTGAAAAGGATCTGAAATAAATGTAAAATTCTGAAATCTGGTGGAAGTATAAATATAACCACTTGGAGAACAATTTAATGAACTTTACTAAAAGTAGAAATATATACTCACTAGGCTCAGAAATTATGTGTTTACATATATGTAAAAATAATGTTACAAATATTTACAAAGATATGCTTGCCTGACAAAAGAAAATGAAGAATATACTTCAAAAATGTTGAATGAAAAAAAAGTATTAAAATAGAAAATAATACCAAAGCATAATTAAAGGATACATATACATAACAGGCCTTGTATTCTGGTACCAGAACCTATGATATCCGTGACCTTGTGTAGTTTACTTGAATTCATTGTACCTTGGTTTCCTCACCTATAAAACTACTTGCTTGGATGATTAAATGAGTTAATATGTGAAAAGCACTTGAACAGACCGCTTTAGAGTAAGTGCTCAACAAATATAAAAAGTCTATACTTTTTAATCTTCTTCCTTCATTTCTCTTTCTTCCTATTCTTTTTCTTATTAAAATATGGACTAAACAATCTATACCAATTTATGATAGTGCTCATCTCTGAGGATGGAGGTGAGAGGCCAGGAATAAACTATAAATTTACTTCAGCTTTGCCAATAATATTTTAATTCATTTAATGAAAGATAAAAAAAGAAAAAAAAGAAATTGTTAATATGTACCTATTCTAGGTAGTAAGCACAAGGATGTTCATATATTAGTCTCTGAACCATTTCTAAGAAAGAAAAAAAAAACCCTCAAAATATAATGATGCACCTGAAAATTTTAAATATTTGTTTTATCAAAAGCCATATTCTACCAGAGTAGATAGTTTACAGATGTTTATAGTTTTACATTTATTTATAATATAAAAAATTTAATAGTTTAAAAATAAACTTACACAAATAACTTACCAGAGAGTTTAGGAAAAAAAAAGTCATAGTATTTATCATCCAAGTTAACAGAGTGAATTGTGAGTCTACAAATAGAGTGTTATATTGGCACTAGAGTCCCTCATCCCAGCCTGTGCCCTCTCATAGTCTGGAATCCCTCAGGGGATGTCCGCCTGCCACCTAAGGCCCACTCCCCAAGGGATCGGGGCTAAGTAGGCAGTTGGACACCTTTCTGGCAGCCCAGAAGCCCTCAGGGGATGTCTGTTAATGGCTTAAACCTGCTCCCCAGAGGGAGTGGGCCTAGGCTGTTAGTTGTACAACCTTAGCACCGCTGCGCAGTCAGGAGAGGCTCCTTCCACCCCCGCTGTGCTGCCAACCATCAATCAGCTTCTGGCTGAGTGGCGCTCCCCCAGTGGAAGTTCACTGACCACCAGGGGGCAGCTCCTGCATTGAACGTCTGTCCTCTGGTGGTCAATGTGCATTATAGAGACTGGTCATTCCCTGTCATTCCTCCATTAGGGTCAATTCGTATATTACCCTTTTATTATATAGGACTAGAGGACTGGTGCACAAAATTCGTGCACGTGGCAGGGGGCAATGTCCCTCAGCCTCTCCAATCTGGGACCCCCTTGGGGGATGTCCGACTGCCAGCAGTCAGACATCCTTCTTTCAATCCAGGATTGGTGGCTCCTAACCGCTCGCCTGCCTGTTTGCCTAATTGCCCCCAAAGGCCTCTGCCTTGGCCCCCCACACCTGGGACCCAGGCTTCCCTCCCTCTGGCAGGTTGTGACACCCGGGAACTGGGGTTGGAGGGTCCTTCAGCTCAGCCTGCCCCTCTCACAGTCCAGGAGCCTTCTGGGGATGTTATACTAACAGCTCTGTGGGAGGTGATCAGGCCGATTAGGGGAAAACCCCATTCCCATCATCCCACCATTGCTGCTGCCACTGCTGGCTGCTGTGGTTGCCTGTCCTTGGCCCTCACAGCCACTGCGGCTTGTTCAGAAGGACATCCAGATGATGTCTGGTCTAGTTAGCATTTACCCTTTTATTAGTATAGATTATATATGTTCCATTGTAGTAAGTAAAATAATATATAGCCATATTAGAAATGGAAAGGGCCTGAAGGAAAAAAAAATCAACAATGTGACATTTGTATCTTATTATCCTTTCAAGAATTAATATAGCACAGTGAGAGATACCTGCTCCCATTGGCAGCAAAGAAACAACCAATCCAGCTGAGGCTGGCAGTCCCTCCCAGGATGTTTGCACTCTGCTTAGTTAGCTTTCTCTATGGCAGGAGGCCCTTTCATTCTGGAATTTAAGACACAACCCTGATCTTAATGCATTTGTCACCTGTAAATACAACTTTATTTGTCAGACTTGTTCCAAATTTTACTTTCAAATTTGTTTCTATCTACACTGTGTCTATTACAAAGTTTTCAGTAATAAAATGGTTTGTTCCAATTAGCAGATTGTTTCCTCAGGTCTCAGAAAACTAATTTTGAAGTGATTATTCTTTTGAAAAATTAAATGACATAGTTTAGTTGTTGAAAAAATATATTCCCTCTTCTCTTCTCCTAGGTTATCTTACTTTACATATTAGGATGACCCAGAGTCATTCTAAGATACTCCATTGTTTAGCAGAATGGAAAATGAGTGTGTGGTATGAATGTTACCAGTGTTCATCACGTGAGGGTGGTGGTCAAGTTTATTTTCATTAAGCATTTCTTATAACCTTTATCATAAAACTCTGAGCAACTGTAATTATATAGTGCATTCACTCCTTCAACCAGAAAGGAGAACTCTAGTCTGCTAAATAGAAAAAGTAATTAATAGCAACAGTCAATACTCTTAAACTGCATCTACAGGAGGTAAAAAGGAGTATGTATGTTCTGGAAAGACAAGGTAAAAAAAAAAAGCCTAACAAGGGCTTCCAAATCAATCAAATCAGGGTTTAGAAAGGAAACTAAGAGGAGTGGCTACATCATATTTTGTAAATTAAAGCTTTCAAGGAAAAAAAAGAAATGTTATTTATTTTTTCCATCTTATTTTATCCCCTTTATGCCATTTTCCATCTCCCTCCCACCACCCCCTGTTGTCCATGTCCAGGAGTTCTCTTTTTTCTTTTCTCTTTTTTGCTCAATCCCCCACCCCACCTCCCAACATCACCTCTCCCACCACCACCACAAGAACTGTCTATCTGCTCTTTATTTATTAGTCACTATTTTACTTGAATGTATTTTTTAAAATAAAACTAGACCTGGCTGGTCTGGCTCAGTTGGTTGGGACTTTGTTTTGTGCACCAAAGGGTCATAGATTCTACTCCCAATCAAGGCACATACGTAAGTTGTGGGTTCCATCCCCAGTCAGGAGGGCACATGTGGGAGGCAAACAATACATGCTTCACTTTCACATCTCTCTCTCTTTCTCTCTTTCTCTCTCTCTCTCTCTCTCTCTCTCTCTCTCTCTCTCTCTCCCCCTCTCACTTCCTCTCCCTCCCTCTTTCTCTAAAATCAATAAAAACATGTCTGTAGGTGAGGAAGAAAATAAAAAAAAAATCATAAAACTCAAAGCAGCAACTGTAGCCATGGAAATGGCACAGAATAAGCTGGGCTTTTCAATGATGTTATGCAATGAAAAAATACTACAGAGAAAATAAATGAGGCTTGAAAATAATATTGGCTCTCAAATGTCTAAGAACTCCTAATTATTTAATTCTCTTTTCTACTTTTAGAATACATATAAGATGAGATTTTAGCAAAAATAACCATTTAGAATAAAGATATGTATAAAAATAGGAATGTTTTTAAATGAAAATGCACATAATCCAAATAAGGTAAAAGCTTAGTAGTAAAGGGATCAATCATTTTTATAAAATTGAATGTCTTGTGATATTTTGGAGTTATGAGTTATGAATTGATATAAGAAGTATTACACTAGTAGACAAAAATGAAAACCTCAAGAAGATAGTAAAATAAATATATCGTGATGGAAAAAACCCTTCCAAATTCTGAAGACTGATAGAAGCTTGATTATTTAGCACCCAGATGCTTAAAAAACACACACAACAACAACAACAAATTCTAAATGTATTAAACATTTGAATTTTTAAAATTTTTGGATAAAGAAGAGATTTATTTTATTTTATTTTAATTCTAATGATGATTACATTATAGGCAATAAACTAAGGTAAGGCTGTAAATTTAAAATTAAAGTGAGTAATAAGAAAGACGTATCTGTTTTAGGGTCCCAAATTGCTTAGAACTGATTAAGAGCATGAACAAAAGTCTTAGTTGTTGAAGTGGTAAATAAGAGTTGCTTCACAGTTCTTGAATACATATTTCATAATGCAAAATTAAAGGGGTAAGACTCTTTTGCCCTACATAATGAATAGCAGATTTACAGCTGGAGTTACTTTATGATGACATTATTTTTCTTTCGCATCATGTTTTGATTTGAGAGACGGAGAACTATTTGCTTCAGCAGGAGACTTTGGAGAAAATGAAATCCTTGAAAGGGGATGGCTACAAGAATTGCTAGGTGGAGATGAGGTTAGGAGCATGAGTACGACATAAAGGTGCTACCTGATGCTGAGAATGGAAAACGAAGAGTGAGTGAATAAAAAGACATTAACTACTACAGCTAATGGAAGTCAATTTGCATTATTTGGTGAGACTTCAACTTTGCACACAATTCATTTCAGCTCAAATAAATGTTACTGTGGATTTGACACTATGCTAGGCACTGGGTTTGTCTTAAAGAGTTTGAACTCTAAATTAAGGGCCACAAACTAAGTGACACAGTGGACTAGAGTAAGTTAAAAGAAAGAGCTAATGTCAAAGAGTGGGGAAAAGAGAGGCTTGTAGCCAATTTAAACAGTAGAGGTACCTTTTGAAGGGAACACCTGCTACTCCGAAGAAACCATTGTTACCAAGAGGCAATGCTGGCTCAGAAGAACTAAATTCCTCCTCCTCTTCCTTCCCCTCCCCTCCTCTTCCTTTCCCTCTCCCCCCTCCTTTTCCCTATTCTTTTCTCTTCTTCTTTGCTCTTACTGTTCATTTCCACGCCTCTCCCCTCACCCTCTCCTATATTTTTCTCTTCTTTTTTTGTTTTTATTTTTAATAGAACTTCAAAAGCCTTATTTTATAAAAAGTCTCCACATTTTTAATACTGCCAAACACTGGAAGGGCATATAAAACGTAAGTCAGAGTAGCTATAATTGTGGACTGTCATTTCAAATCCCAGTCTAAATACTTGAGTTTAAATTATGAAGCTAATTCTGGATCGAAGATAATCCCAAACACTGCTATGAATTACTTGTAGCATTTAGACAACAAATCTGAATTAAATAAAATGAAGGTATTTTCTAGGAGTCAACTTCTCTTTATTGTCTGATGACAGATTTAGGGAATTGTGCTCATGGTGGGTGCACCTGTTAATAATGTTTCACTAGAGTATTAACGAAAGAGCATGACCTTTTGTTACGAACCTTATTCCGTTTATTGTATGGCTCCAAATTGGGAATTGTCCCAGATATATGATTAAGAGAATAAAAAAAAATATTCAGAATATCTTCAAAGATTTTCCTGACAATAAGATCAATTGTGCCAAGATTGTCTTTTGCAAAGGACATCTGTAGAAACCCTACTGACAGAAGCATATGGAGTTAGATGGCAGAGAATAAAGACATTAAACTGTAAAGATCAATCCTGATGGTCCCCCAGGTTATGGCCCAGATAATGTCATACATCATGGTTTTCATCCTTAATTTAGGCTTTTCCAAGACAAGGTGAAATTCATTATTAAAATCTTCATAGTAGCTCCATCTGATTTAAACTACATGGTTCACCAACCTGGTTTCTCTAAGTATGAACATGTAATTCTTCCCATTGTTATAAATACCCTTTGAAATGTTTATCCTGAGATGCATTTCATACTGTCAAAAGTAATCATATTCTCAGTCATTAAATATTGACTTTCACACCTAGAATTACAGTTTTAAATTTAACTGAAAAAGCTTGCTCTTCACAGGTCCGGTTTCCATCTTTTATGGGTCCCCTAGTCTAGCGTGGAACATGAAACACAGGGACTTTGTAACTCTTCACCAAATTTAATTAATTAATATTTAGCTTATGAAGCAGTCCGATACCACTAGAAGTCACACTGACTCTAAAGGTAGATCAAATATGTGGACATAAATATACTGTTATTTTTGTTTAGATAAATTATATTTACAAAATTAAATCATGATAAACATTTATTTCAAGAAGTTAAATTTTATAACTGCTGTGTTATACTATTGATAATAAGACAATACAATTATGTTTAATTTTATAGTTTTTTGGGAAAGGGACGTATCTGCAGTGATGAATTCATTTGCTTTGAATGGCTATTCCAATGTAAATTCAACTTCTTAAGGAGGCATAAGGGTAGAGTAAAAAGGATTTTTAAAAACCGAGTTGAAAAATGTGGATTCTGACCCTTGTTTCATCATGCTTTAATGATGCAGCCTATCAGTTACCTTTCTGAAAATTAATTTCTCAGCAGCCTAGAAAAATAATATTTACCATTTCAGTTTTGGAAATGGTTGGAATGTGGATCAAATGAAAAATTCATACAAAAGTAGTTTTACTATGCAAATAAAAAGCTATATTATTCTCCCATAGCCTTATCATTAATATATTTGTGTCATTTTTAAGGATTTTTGCTGACTTTACTGATTTCAGAGCGCAGATGTGCAGCAGTCACCATGGACCACGTTTTGCTAAGTACCAATATCCTCAAAATCCCCGTGGCTTGAACAAAAAAGCTTTATTTTCTGTCCATACCATTGCAAGTCACTGGGCTATGTGCTGTATCGCACTCCCCCTAGGACCAAGGCCGATAAAGCAAGCCACTACCCGGCATAGTGCCAGGATGCCTACATACTGGCAATTTATTGCTCACAGTTCACAAGACTGCACTGGTTGGCGAGGGTTGCCATCACAGACTGGGTGGCCAGAACAACGGACATGTATTTTCTTTCAGTTCTTAAGGGTGGAAGTCCAAGGACAAGGTGTTAGCAGGCTTGGCTTCTTATGAGGCCTCTCTCCTTGGCTTATAGATGGTCTTCTCTCTGTATCCTCACTTGGTCTTCCCTCTGTATGTATCTGTGATCTAATTCCCTCTTCTTTTAAAGATACTGGTCATATTGGACTAGGGCCTCCTGAATATCTCATTTTAACTTCATTTCCTTTATAAGATCCTATCTTCAAATGCAGTCACATTCTGAGGCATTGGGCATTGAGATATTACCAATAAGTTTTGAGGACACACAGTTCAGCCCATAGCAGTGTTCCCATCAAATGATAGAGGCCAGGAAGGAGGTGAACAACATCAGTGACTATAACAACAACCTTTTCATTGCTGTATTCATACTTTAATATATGTAGTTAGTATTTAAAAATACAATGTTTTTGATAAATTATTAATATTTTAGGCATATTTTTTCTGAAAAAATATGTGTATAATTTCACATATTGTAATATGTAAATGTAGTTTTATATAAAATATACTCTGTCACCTACTTTAATTATAACATACTAGAGGCCTAGTGCACAAAATTCATGCAGGGTAGAGGAGGGGGAGAGAGGGTCCCCTCAGTCCAGCCTGCACCATCTCTAATCCAGGACATCCAGCTCATAATCCTGGACAACTGGCTGCTTACCACTCACTTGCCTGCCTGCCTGATCACCCCTAACCGCCTTTGCCTGCTGGCATGGTTGCTCTCAACTGCCCCCTTGCAGCCTAGTTGCCCCACTCAGTTTGCTGTTCAGTTGTTTGGTTGCCCCTCACTGAGCCCCCCACCCCCCACCAGCCTGGTTGCCCCAAGCAGCCTGCTGTTTGGTTGTTTGGTGGCCCCTCACTAACCCCCCTGCCAGCCTGCCAGCCTGGTCGCCCCATGCAGCCTGTTCAGTCATCAGTTCAGTTGTTATGGTTGCTTAGGATTTTATATAGATAGATTACACAAGACTTTAAACAAAGTATGCAATAGTTTTCCCCCCTTTGGAGTAAAATACCAAAAAGTGTATATTTTTTTCTCTAATGATCTGTTTCTGTCTTCCTATTATGACTGGACTTCTGTCCACCTCTTTTCAAGCATAGAATTTAAATTCCCTATGCATATAATTTCAGTAAATTGAATGTCATTGATAATAATGAAATCTATTTATTTCAGAGAGTGCCCCAAACACAGAAACAATCAGTAAAGCAGTCTTTCAGGGCTCATAGGTTATCTGGCTCATTAGAACGCGTGTTTGCTAAATTTTGGAATGAAATTAAAGTTCATCAAAGGGATTAGTCCAGAAAGGATGGCAGGGACTAGTTCTGGACTCTCAAAATTATGTCTCAAATGTGAATACAACGCTACATAAGACAGAGGATGTAAAAGCACGTTTTCCTTCCTACATGGAGTATTTTATTGATAATTTGTATCATCACTTAAGGAAATTAGAAGCTTCAGGGAATTTCTTTAAATAAATATATCAATGCAAAAGGATCATTACCTGACTGTGGCTCATTTACCATAATATCATCTTGGCTCCCACCATCAGAAGATGGAAATGGATATTGATCAGTTGTTTTAGCTGTGGAATAGGAACTTCAGTTTGATGGTCACGTAATAACATTATAATAGGGACAGCTGTGAACAAGACATGCTCATTATTTCACACACAGGGCAAAGAGCACTGGCTTTCTTCTGGCACTAATTCCCCTATGATTTAATTATTATACTCTCTCCCATATAAATGAGCTCCATTGTGCAGATAACCCAGTTTAAAAATAGAAAATCTTGGTCAATTAAAACAGCCTTGAGGTCAAGAACCCTGGTTACTTTATTTGAAATATTAGTCCCTTAATTTCATTCTTTATTGATATGGATTTTCCAAGTTGCAAACAAGAGATAGCCCGAGAAAGAAAAATTTCCTTATTTCTAAAGAATCGAATGCAATTCCTACCTCAAGATTACATTCTGCATGCTGGCAGAAAACAATAATCTAGTGGCTGTCAAATATTATCAGTCATGTTTGGGTCTCGTAATTCATGTCACCTTTAAACGGGGTCAAATGCGGAATCCTCAGGCGCCCCTGAGGAAGTTCCACCCGCTTCATGACACTCAACAGGAGCCCTGAGAGGCTCCAGCCTCATCAGGCCTCTTCCCCTCCTTAAGCCTCACACAGGCTTCTCTCCCCTTATTCAAATGATAGATGTCAGAGTCCACTGACACTCACTACCTCTGACACTCACTACCTCTGACACTCACTTCCTTCTGAAGTTCCAGCTGTAAACGCCACTCACAACAGGATTTCTACACGGCTTGTTTTTCCTTGATCTTAACACAGGAATCTAGGCAAAGGTCCTCTGTTCTCTCAGAAGCATCCATAAGCTCAAAGGGATTCCATTCCTTGATATGGAGTGAGGGATCAGGGTGCGTGGCCCTCTAGGGCTTCGTGTGTCCTGTGACTGACTTCACAAAGCCTCCCGCCTCTCCTCAAAGAATCATGTTTCATCTGGGGTGAGACTGCTAGACAAGTCTAGTAAAACCAGTAGATCTTTCACTTTTTACATCTTTTAACATACGTTGAGGCTTTGGAAAATAATGCAATGTCATTGTTTTCCAGTTATGCTGTATCACGCCTTCCATGGGATGGTGGTTGTCTCTGAAGGAATGGAGGGTAGGAGGAACGTCTCTGCAAAGAGCTGATCTGGACTGAGAAGCAAAAGCCATATTGTCATATTGCTCCTCTACTCATTCCCAGGTGAGGAGTTGGGGAAGGGGGATTTCTTTTCTATGTAGCAGTGAGAATCATGAGGCAGAGATAAACCTGAATTTCTCTTTTCTATAAAAAAGGAAAGAAAGAAAGATAATGGGCTTTGGAGTCCAATGTTTGTATCTGGGTTTGACACTTCTAAAATCCCTTATGAGGGTGGGAAGAGGCAGGGAGAAGTCAATGGGGGGAGGGGAGGGAAAGGGATATATGTAATACTTTCAACAATAAAGGATTAAAAAGATAAATAAAATCTTTTGTCACATTTTCCTACATTTGAAGCTATTAAAAGAATATGCAATCCTATATAGTAAAAGGCTAATATGCAAATAGACCAAACAGCAGAACAATCGGTCACTATGACGCATACTGACCACCAGGGGGAAGATGCTCAATGCAGGAGCTGGGCTCACAGCTGGCAAGTGCACTGGCTCTTGGGGGATGTCCAATTGCCAGCAGGCAGACATCCCCCAAGGGATTTTGAACTGTGAGAGGGCCCAGGCTGGACTAAGGGATTACACCCCTCTCCCCCCTGGATGAATGTCATGCACTGGGCCTCTAGTCTCTTATATGAAAGGCCCGTGGCTATCACACCATAAAACTGTCATGACCAAACAGAGCAGTGGCTCATGGCAGGTTGGGCTGGGTGCAAGCTACAAGCAGCTGACAGCTACTAGCAGTGGAGAGCTAAGAGCAACTGAGGGCGGGGCATGAACTAGCAGTGGTGATGGGCTACTTGTGCACCATTTAGTATGTGCTGGGCCTCTAATATTCACATAATTTACACACAAATTATTGAACATAAATTACTATAATAAATTATTAACAGTGTTTAACATAATTTTGGGGTAATATATAGTTGCTAAGTTATCATTAGCATCAGAACTATTTGTTATACAAAGTCATTTTTTTTTTACTTTAATCTACTTTGGCTGCTATAGCTATAAAACTTGAAAATGACACAGAATTTCTAATATTCTCATTTTACTGTTTTCAAGTGCATGGTTTTTGCTATCATGGAGCTGATGGAGTTAAATAGATTTTCTTGAATTCAGTATCTTTTACATTTTTTCCCTTTTCTCATTTTACTTTGTGAAAGCTACGGTCTTATGGTCTAGAATACTTAAGTAGATTTCAAAAGCCCAAATTTCTCATTATCAACATGATGGTACATTTGAATTCTACAGTAATGTTTTTTTCATTATACTATTTTGCTTTAATTCCTTTTTTTTAATCTGGATATAAAATCCTTTACATGAATACTTTGGTGTGGAATCTGAAAACAGTATTCCTCTGGTTGAAATGGTATGAAGTAGTGGGTGAAGTTTACACTGGAACAAGGTGATATAAGGTCTGGCTTGCCCTGTCTCAGTGGGTTGTGTAACTTTGGCCAAGTGACTTCACCTCTGCAGGCTTCCATGACCTCATCTGTTAAATAATTAAAGTGAACAAAATTATCTCCAAGAGTTTACTTGCTGATCCAAAGTGTTCCACTTGAGTTTGTAATGAGGCCAAAACAGTTTCAGCCATGTCTGTTGTAGGTATTACACTGGCATTTCAGACATGATATTTCATTTATATTCACTTTAAACTGTATGTGGTATTACAGATTAGGCAACTAAAGATTGGAAAGGTTGAGTGACTTGCAAAGGGTCATAAGTAGAAAGGTTTTTTTACTTAAAACCAGGTCTTTCCAACTCCAAATGTTTTCATTTTTACCTACCATTACCATAGTGCTCCCAAAGAAAGAGAAATGAGTGTCTGAGTACACATCAAGTGCCTGATCTAGTCACAAAAAATGGTAGAACTAGTATTTTCTAAAATTAATTGCACTTGGTATTAAATGATGGGTTTCCTTTTCATCTTTATTATGTACTATGAATTCATATCAGTGATATAATTATCATTTTGACAGAATTTAAAAATTACGTTCTATAATTATGTGTCCTGGAAAACCCAATTTTATTTACCATTAACAAATGACATCAAGAAAGTTAAATGAGCCCTTGCCAAGTAAGCTCAGTTGCTTAGAATATCGTCCTGAAATACCAAGGTTGCAAGTTTGCTCTCTAGTCAGGGCCCATACAAGAAGCAACCAATGAATGCAGAAATAAGTGGAACAATAAATGAATCTTTCTCTGCCTCACTCACTTCCTCTCTCTCAAATAAATCAATTAATATTTTTTTAAAAAAGAAACTTGAATGAAACTAAGCATAGCTATAAACCATTATTTAACACTAAGCTATGTATTTGTAGGTGAAGTTGGAAGGTGGGAAGATTAAGGAAACAGGGACATACAAAGGCTGGTGAAATTCCACAGATTATTTAAAAAAACAAAACTAAAAAGCAAAACAAAAAACAAAACAAAATCCAAAATGCTGTCTTCATTGAAAATGCTCTGGGCCCAGCCAATGTGGGTCAGTGGTTGAGTATTGACCTGGGAACCAGAAAGTCATGGTTCAACTCCTAGTCAGGGCATATACCGGGGTTGCAGTCTTGATCCCCAGTGTGGGGTGTGTGGGAGGCAGCCAATCAATGATTCTCTCTCATCATTGATCTTTCTATTTCTCTTTCCCTTTCCCTTTTTCTCTGAAATAAAAAAATGAAATATATATAATGTTTATATATATAAAGAAAATGCTCTGGTTCAGGGAGACTAGATGCCTGTGTACAACAGTTGTCCTCATAGTTTGAGTGAATACAAGCTTACATTCTTTAAGAAGAGAAATGGAATTCCCTTTTGGTAAATTTTCTTGTTGGAAAAAAGAAGTGGAAGAAGTTACACATGAGAACAACAGAAACAACAACTGCTTGTGCACACACAAGAAAAGGAAGGCACAAATGAATGATAAACTTATTCACAAAGCTCAAAAATTAATGGACTTTCTGTTTGCTCTTCATATGTAAGTGAGCAAAATGCTATATATCGATAGACATACTTGTTTATTTACTTGTGATATACCTGGTTTTGCATCGAAGCTCCACTACTTACCAACAAGGTGCGCATGAAAAAGTTATTTAATTTTTCTTAATAATAGGATGTGCCTTGTAGGTAGGCATTTATAGGTAAAGGCATAATAGGCAAAATAATTTATGTGTAGCTCTTGACATAGTGTTTCGCATAAAATTAGCTTTGATTATGTCCAGTACTTTAAGCTATTGTTGTAAACCTTCCAAATGGAAAAATATATAATATCTTTTATTTAGTATCTGCTTTCCCATTTTAAAAGATTTCAAGACTGGAAAGAACAAAGTAAAAAGTAAAGAGACTTTGATGCCACTGATAAACGAGGAGCTAAAAAGAGATTCAATGGCATCTTTGAGAGTCATCTTCTCCCTTCACCCCATGGAGTGTCTCACAGGTCTCATTTGAGTCATTAATCTGTGCAGTAACCATCCTGCCTCTACTCCACTGGTTCCAAAGTTCCATTCATGCTGCTAACGCTCACCAAACAGGAAACTCCATAGAGAGTATTATATCACCCTCCATGTGTCTTTAATGCCTTTATTCCCATAGGATAGATTTGGATGGTACTCATGGCTCCTATCAAATTGCACCCCATTTTAATCTCCAGCCTCATTTCCCTCCACCCCATTTATGTCTTTACTCGTGGTACTTAACATCTAACTGTGCACTCTTACTCTACTTGCAAGATTTTTTTTTTTGCTTCTTTATGCCTTAGCATGTATTATTATCTTAACCCAGAGTACTTCCTTTTTCTGATAAAAATATATTTTCTTTAAAATTCTGTTAAAATGTTACATTTTTAAGCCTTTCTCAAATCCCCAAGGAGTTCAGTTAATCTTGCTCCTCTCCCAAGTCCCTCTGTACATCATTCTGTTATGAAACTTATTCTATTTATTCAAAAGTCTATCTACCCTCACAGGATTTTGAGTCCTTCAAAAACAGGGGCCATGTTTTATGTGGACTATTGAAACACCAATGTGTTCAGGGGCACATTGTTAATGCCCATTGACCGAATTCTTATCTGGGACACTTTGTTAGTGGCCATTGACTGAATAAACAAATTAATTAATGTATTTGATCTTAGGACATTTCTACAACATAGTTTAAGCAATACAAAAAGTTCATGTTTTGGGGATGAGTTGGTGTTCACTAAAACGAGTATGTGAACTCGTTTCTTCTATATTTAAAGGGTGTGGCAGAGACTCAGTTTTCTCCTCAAATCCATTTCTTCATTGCATAGCAATAGAATACCTAATTTTTAATTGAGTGCATGGGCACACAGAATTTTTTAAATGTACTCCTAGCTTTCTATGTAGAGAGATGTGGCCATATCTCTCTAGCTTTTAGACAATGGGATGTAAGCGGACGTGCCATATAGCAGCTGCCAGAATCATTTCCTGAAACAAATTTTTCCACTGGCTGGCATGTGGGTGTAATAATTAGAGCTGGAGCCATCACGAACAATGAATTGATCTGAAGATGGGAAGCCATGCATGAAGGAAGAAGACGGAAGGAGCCTGGGATCTTGAGAACCATATAGAACAGAGGAACCATAGTAGCTTTGGACTGCCTACCTTGAACTATTACGTGGCAAATATATACATTTCTATTATATTTTAATCACTTATATTCTGGTTCTCTGTTACATGGACTGTGGCTTAGCTGACAAATTTAGGGCATAAGTGATTATTCAGAGCTGAGTATACATGTTGACATGTTTGTATTATAGAGATATTTAGAGACTTGCTTAATACCAAAGGACTAGTCCGTGGTGTGATACAAAAACACTTGGACCCCACCCTTGTAGTTCTATGACATCATGTACCTCCACAGCTACCTTAAGCCTCTGTGTATTTATTAGTAGTTGTAGGGGATTTGGAAAGTGGTTATAAATGAGATGATGCAATTTGAAGGGTTAAATGCTTTGTAATATTCATTGCCTTCCCCATTAGAACTGTTTCTGCGAGTTCTGTGAGTAGAAAAAAACTATTGACATAGTTTATCAGAATTACAGTAAAAACACTGGGTAAATTTTCTTGGGTATGGCATGCTAGTAGATAAGACAGAGAAATATGTAGTAAGTGATATAGCAGTTCAAAAAATGCATAGAAACCCTCAAATATGTTGTTTAATAAATGATTGTCATCTCGGAGGGAGGTCTCTAGTGGCATATTCTAAAATGTTGTTTATTTAACTTCATAAATTTCCACCAGTGACTTGGATGAGGAGACATTGGTGAAATGTATAAGAGACATGGCGTTGGCAAGGGAAGCAAATGTTCTCAATGGCACAATCAAGGTTCAAAGGTTTTACCCAACAGCGTCATCTTGTACTTAAATTAATAAGAATATTAACATATTCTTATTAATTTAAGTACAAGATGACGCTGTTGGGTAAAACAGAATAAACTGGTGAATATAATAGAATCAGGAGCACAGAAAGGGAGTGGACTGATAACTCTTAGGGGGAAAGGGGTGAGGGGTGTACAAGGAGAGACTGGACAAAAATCATACATCTATGGATGAGGTCAATGGGATGGAGGTAAGGGTAGAGGGAAGGGTGGGAGCCAGGTGGAGGGGAGCTATGGAGGGGAAAAAAGAGAACCAAATGTAATAATCTGAATAATAAATATTTAATTAAAAAAAGAATATTAACAGAAAAAAATAAAATTCTAAGTTTAGAATAAAAATATCAATTGCAGAAGTTCTGGACAGAGGTAACTAATGGCTTAAAGGATTGAGTTACACTTTAAGCATAAAGGGAATTCAGAGGAATTAGAAAATGCTATGAC